>JAWLRI010000005.1:392508-404184 GCA_034781795.1 Crypturellus tataupa | reverse complement strand
CGGCCTCACCAGAGCTGAGCAGAGGGGCAGGATCCCCTCCCTCGACCTGCTGGCAACACTCCTCCTGATGCAGCCAGAATCCCATTGGCCTTCTTGGCCATGAGGGCACATGGTTGGCTCATGGGTAACTTGTTGTTAACCAGGACTCCCAAATCCTTCTCCACCGAGCTACTTTCCAGCAGGTCAACCCCTAATCTACCCTGGTACCTGCGGTTATTCCTCCCCAGGTGCAGGACCCTGCACTTGTCCTTGTTCAACCTCATGAGGTTCCTCTCTGCCCAACTCTCTAATCTGTTCGGGTCCCTCTGAATGGCAGCACTGAATGGCAGCACAGCCCTCGGGAGTGCTGGCCACTCCACCCATCTGCAAACTTGCTGAGAGTGCATGCTAAAATCTGGTTGTTCATTAGGTTAGTGGAAATCATGGTAGTTTGCTGATTGTTTGTCCCTAATTTTAATTTGCTTGAAGTGCTCTGTTCTCTCACATGTCAAATGCCATTCTCAAGTACCACCACTTGTCTATGCTATAGATCTCATAGTGTAGTTTCTTCATTTACAAAACCACTGAATTCCATTATTAAAAATTAAGGATCAGAATGAGTCATAGGAACCCTAGGAACCCTAATCCAAACTAGACCCAGAGGGCAGCAAAGACTGTGGTCACTGGGAGGCACAGCAGCATCTCACAGGTCAGAGCTAAAGACCAAAATGCAAGAAAGATTATGTCTTAGCCATTCTTTTAGTAGAAAGTAGAAAGAAAGTGTTTTTGTTGTTGTGTTTTTTTTTTTTTAAACCTTCGTGACATCACAGGAATACATTTTAGAAATAAGTACTTTAGGGTTATAGACTTCGTGGAAATAGTAAATGTCCATTTCTAGTTGGAAATATGAAACTGTTAATGATATAAAAAGATAAAAGTTTTCGATAAATTTCTATTTCTATTTACATAGAAATGGGAGGTCTTGCAAGAACATAATGAACTACTTTCTGTTCTGTTTATAATCAAAGGATCTTTTAATCAATATCTGCTAAGCACTTACGTATTTTTCAATCAGAATAGTGATTTCAACCAAAAAAAAAAAAAAGTTAACTGTGAGGAGCTCCAGTCTTCTATCAAACTTGCTAGTAATTCTTGAGTAATTAATGAGAAATTTAAGAAAAGAGAAAAATGTTAATGTTGTACTTCCATGCAATAATAATAATTAAAAAGTTACAAACAGTTGAGCTGGCTGATTGCAAGCTGTTTTGAGCTAAGTGTCAGTAAAAAGAAAAAAAAAATTGATAGAAGGCTTAATGAATAACCATAGAATGTTGATTTCATTACTATAAATCAACATAACTTTCTGAAAAAGACCACTTGAAAAAAGTTAGTTGATAAAACCGCTGTAAAACATTTAAGTTTTCTTGATAAAATGGTAAAATACTTTGTGCCTCCTATACATTAGTTCTATATAAGAATAAGTACAAGTATAAAAATACAAAATGTAAAAATGTTATTGTGTAGTAGGCTGGCTAACTGATAGATTTCTACTGTAACCATGTCATGGAAAACAGTCTTTTCTTTTTTTAAAAAAAAAATATTTAGAGACCTAGTGAATAGGGAGATTCCTCTTCATGCTAAACCCACTTTATCACATGCCTGACCCTGCAAAGCTGGGGGCAGTCTTTCCCACTGCAGGTCATTGCACAGGTTGGCATGTTGCGGGGGGTGTTCCCTGTACTTGTGTTGTAGGGCTGGTTTAGGACTGGAATACATGTTGCCTGTGCTCAGGAAATGAGACACACAGTGCTTTTTCCAAGAGCTATAAAGTTCTTTTGAGAATGTACCCGGGTTAATGATAACTCCAGGGTAAGAGGAGTGCCAGTGTCTGCACAAATCAACTGAGTATGGTACAGTGACTCATGTCCTTCTCCATCAGTGAGTGAAGCTGAGGTGGAAGATGCTCAGGAATCTAAACTGCTGCTGGGTGTTCTCACTTTTAGGCAACTGAATTCCATTTCATGAAGTCACTTCAAGATGAAATTGTTCTCTAGACCCTGCTGAAAGTGTTGGCTTGGTTCCCATTGACTGTAATGGGACCATAAACACTAATTCAAATGTAGGTACTTAGATGTTAGACAACTAAATATTGCTTATGGAATCTCAGTAGGCCCTAAATCTTGCTCTCAGACATCTGAAATAGCAAGGGAGCATCTCAGTTATTTGCAGGTCTAACTGTCAGTAGTAAATTATTATTATTATTATTATTAGCAATAAATATCTTTTCTATTTTAAAAATAAACAAACATATAAATACTATAGACAAGAAAATTATTTAAGACTTGGACTGGGTTTAGAATGAAACTTGACTACATAACTGCTTGTGATTAGGTGTAGTTAGTTGTTTGATAGGTGGCTAGTAAGTGCAAGAACAAGAAAAGAAACAGAGAGGCTCAAAACTCATTCTAAGTTGCTTTTCTCCAAATGCTTGAGGGTTGTTGAGGGTAAATGTTTGTACAAGCCAGAACAGAGAACGAAGAAATACAAAGAGCTGCAGCAGCTTTAAAGACTCTCAGGAGTTCAGTAATGATTGCCCAGTAGCAGGAAACCAGATGGATGTTCAATGCTTTCCTGAGGGTGTCCGAACAAAAAAGGCCTGCTGAGCAAACTGTAACATCTTGTCGTACAGTGTATGTAAAATACACATACACAAACACTGTTCGTTGTTTTAAGAGGCTTTTATTCCAGCATAAACTTTGTTCTCACTAATTACATAAATAATGATTTGGTTCAGAGCAGCTCTTTTGTTGCTAAGTATCATTGGCCATAGACTCTCAAAGGAAAGAAACACTTGTACCAAACCCAGTCACATGCAATGAATAAATCAATTAGAAGGCAAGATAGTGTAACACACCAGCATCACAGTAAGCAGCAGACAAAAAGATTCAAGACTTGAAAATTAAAATGGGGAAGGTTCAGTGTAAAGACATCAATAGACTGCAGATAGTTTTATAACCCGATTGTGAGCTTCTGAGACCCAGTAGAGTATGTGACAAATGAGATAATTATTTTAATAGATTAATGCAAATTTAAAAATTAATTATACAAATTAAAAAATATAAAGAATTAATAAAAAATTTTTGTTCTTAACATAAGAACCTGTCTTGGAAAAAACGCGTATGCAATCAGACATGCTGCAACTGGATGCAATTACACTGATAAAGTTAATTTAATTTAGCCTACAATAGGTGGGATTTCTGAGCCACAGTCTCTAGGAATGTTACATGCACAGAAACTTAAAAACTTAAAAATGGGATCAGTCTTTAAGGTACATCTGCTGTATTTTGCTTTAGATCCTGTAGCAGTGGAGATGCACATGACTCAGACAGATAGTTTCTTCATTTGCCGAAGCAGTCAATTAATGCATTACACTTGTATAATAATTTCTGATATTGTGTAGTAATATTAAATAATTAGCCTCCTTGCTGAGCCCTTTTTTCCTGTGTCCTCTTTTTTTTAGCACTAATTTTGAATAAAGACACCAGGGTCATAGTCATCAGAAGTGGAGGTCAATAGAAAGTTGAAATAAAAATGAGCTTTGGGGGAAAAGAGAAAAATTAATTAGTTGAGCATGTTGAAGCCTCCTTAACATGCAAAAAGAACGGAGTTGATCAGTGAAAAAAAAAAGTTAATTGGTTTACATCATATGGGTTGAGGATTCATTTAATTAGAAGAGGAATGTCCTTTCTTATCCCTGAGAGATGCTAGGTCAGAACTTTCCTTTTTCCTATGCCTTTCACACCTTTCCAAGAGATTTGGGAACTGATGAAAGGAACTATTGCAAGCTTTGTCCAGGGAGAATAAGGTGTTTCTACTTAAAATATCTGTAAAACAATGTTAATATTTCCACACTAAATTTCAAGTGGCTTAGCTTAGGAGCATAAGACATAGATTAAAGGTGTTGTTATGAACATCTCTTCTTCACTTCAGATAATCCAATCCACAAATACATAAAGATCTATTTAACATAGAAAAATTACAGATTATTAACGATGGAATTTGCATTCCTAAAAAAAGGCAGAAAGCTACTGTGAGATTCTGTAATATCTCATTGCTATTCTGCTTTAAATAATAAAATATATAATCTTCCTGCTAAAATATCTCTTTGTCTTTCCCAAGAATACTGACAAGGTTAGTAGTATTCCTTAGTAGGATTTTTGGCATTCTTTCTTGTGATAGAAATTTCAGAAGGTTGTTGCCTTTAAAATTTTTAAATAATTATTTTTCTCATTGAAATCTAATATATTTTACTGATGATATTATCTGAAACAAGTCTACAGAAACTACTTTGATTGGGAAGTGACTATTCATATGGATACCATACAGGATAGAAACAGACACATATATAAAGTGATAGAAGCTTTGTATCTCCCATCACAACACCAGTGAGGGAATACCGGTTAAAGATGATAAGATATGGAATGGTAACAACAAAAGAAAGCATCACGTCTGAATCACAAGATAGAGACAATATAGAAATTTCTGGAAAAAAACTGTCATCCAAAACAATGAAAGATGACATTAAATGTTGACATCCAGTGGAATCACATACTAGGATTCAAGATGAAAATAAAAAGAAAAAAAAAGGCAAAGGAAACCAACTGTGGCAGTAGATCAGAGTGGAATTAATGAGGAAAACCAGATTTTTGTAGGTTAATTGACTAATAGCCATTTTCACTTTCAACACAGTTTCTAAGCTCCATTGAACAATTTTGTAAAGTAGATAGGTGTTACCTCTATTTTCCAGATGAACTGCCTTGGACAGAGAAATCATTTAAGAAATGGAAACGAGTTAGTGAGGCACTAGATAAACCAGTCAATCAGTATGTAGTCAAAAAGCACTACTGTACAGAGGGGACAAACCTCCTGAATAGAGATTAGATTACTGCTACGAGCAAGTTGATGAGCAAGTTTAGATCAGAACATGAAGCAAAACCCTGGCAAGTTAGTGTATAGAGGAGGGATGGTGTCGGCAGCCACCTTTACCAGGGACAGCACCCGGTATGAATGCAACAGAACAGTGCTGGCAGGCGCCAGAACACGTAGGTACGCGACATCAGATTCATAGAAAAAAAAATTAGGGGTTCACTTACATTAAAAATTAAATCCTAAAAAAAAAAAAAAAAAAAAACCCACAACATTATGACTTTATTGATTTCATTTTTCCCTTTTTATTGATTTTGATTTTTTTTTTTAGTTGTTATTATTTTTATTTAGTTTCAGAATGGTTGAATAGCCAAAAGAATGAATAAAGTACAATGAGAAACAGAAATTATCAGACTGATTATTTTGGATAGAAAATTTTAGGACATTTTAGGGATAATTTTCTCTTGAATGACAACTGAATGGCAATGGATTCTCTCCTGCCACATACCCATATAATAACATTTGAAAATATTACGATTTCTAAAATATTTGTTGACTCATATTACACATGAGAGAGTCACACAGAACAAGATATCTCAGCGGAAAACTTGCTGTATATTAAGGACATCACAGCTACCGATTTTAAAGACATTTATGACATCTGTGGAATCCGTGTTTATTCAGACAATTTGTGGTTGCTGCACACAAGACGAAGAAAAATAATCAAAACAGACTGGACTCTGCTGTATAAAATCTGTTTTCTTACAATCAACCTTTGAAGGCTCACAATATTCCTAAGGAATAGCCATGCAATACATAGAATCATAGAATGTTCCAGTGTTCCATAGATGTTCCAGGTCCCTGATCATCCTCGTGGCCCTGCGCTGGGCTCTCTCCAGCAGCTCCACCTCCCTCTTGTACTGTGGGGCCCAGACCTGGACACAGTGCTCCAGATGTGGCCTCACCAGGGCTAAGTAGAGGGGCAGGATCACCTCCCTTGGCCTGCTGGAGACGCTCCTCTTAATGCACCCCAGGATCCCATTGACATTCTTGGCCACGAGGGCACACTGTTGCCTCATGGTCAACCTGTCGTCCACCATGACGCCCAGGTCCTTCTCTGCAGAGCTGCCCTCCAGAAGGTTGGTCCCCAGCCTGTACTGATGTCTGGGGTTGTTTCTCCCCAGGTGCAGGATCGTGCACTTGGCCTTGTTGAATTTCATGACGTTTCTCTCTGCCCAGTCTGTCCAGGTCCCTCTGGATGGCAGTGCAGCCTTCTGGGGAGTCAGCTACTCCTCCTAGCTTCATATCATCAGCAAATTTGCTGAGGGAGCACTCTGTGCCTTCATCCAGGTCACTGATGAATAAATCGAACAGGACTGGACCAAGGACTGATGCCTGGGGGACACCGCTCAGCACAGGCCTCCAACTAGACTCCGCACTGTTGATTATCACCCTCTGAGCTCTGCCATCCAGCCAATTCCCAATCCGCCTCACCGTCCACTCATCCATCCCACACCTCCGGAGCTTGTCCAGGAGGATGTTTTGAGGGACAGTGTCAAAAGCCTTGGTGAAGTCAAGATAGATGACATCCACCACTCTTCCCTCATCTATCCAGCTGGTCATTCCATCACAGAAGGCTATCAGGTTAGTCAAGCATGTTTTCCCCTTGGTGAATCCATGCTGACTAGGCTAGAGCACCTTCTTGTCCTCTACATATACCATGGTATATGTGTATGTAAATATGATAGTTAAAGTGGTTGATGAGAAGTCCTAAAAAATCATGAACCTACTGCCATGACTGTCTCTGGCTCCCTGTGCCTTGGACTTCATTTTAGATGTGCTCAGCATGGCACCTCTGTGCCCATTAGCCCATTGTGCCCATTAGCCTGGGTAGAATTTAACCTTTCTTCCCCATGCTGGCAAACAGAAAGGCTGTTGTTAGAGTCACAGCATGCCAGCAGGTGCAAGGTCATTAAAAATTTGGAAATATCTCCCTGCTATTGGCTCTGGAAATTAGAGTTCAGTACTGTTTCCTTTAATAAACAATAATAACAGGAGTTGTTTATGCTGCTTTTCAAAATCAGTTATTTTCTGTAGGAAAAGTCCCCTTTTTTTTTTCCGAAGAAAAGAATAATTCCCTGTCTCCTTTAAAACTGGTCCTCCTCCTGTTTACTGTTCCCAGCAAAGTCTCCAAAGCACATGTTTTTGCAGTTATGTGTCTATATAGACTTTGCCATGGCTGTGATAAAGAGAAAACTTCTAAATATTCTTCATATTAACAGTACTGAAATACTATTATTTTTCTGATTGTTCACTAGTAAACACAAGATTCTCAGGTAAGTTGGAAAGTTTCCTCCTTCACAGACAAAGCAATAGCTGTCTGTGAGCGACTTGGCGTTTTGGTAACTAGAGAAGCATAAGAAGCCTCTTGCTCTGCTCTAGGACTTGGCTTCAGGTGACAGCAAAGTCTATTTTGGATCTCATAGCTGTTTGTTATTCTTCATGTTGCCAGCATTATTTGGAGGGAAACCTAAATTAATCTGTCTGGAATCCTAAATTAAACATCAATAATAAGAGTAGTTTATGGACTTGCTGCTGGGGCAGCTATATCCAGGCAGGTAGCTCTTCCTGACAGCAATCTGCATTTGTTCCTCAATAGCCCACAGGCTATGAGGGATAGACATGTAACAAAAAATCACGCTTATTTATCTGCTTCCCTAAATGTTTAAGCATGAATTTTCTAGAACCTGTATCTTCTTGTAGATAATAAAGTTTGCCAGGTATTTGTGTCAGGACATCAGCAGACTTAATAAATTTGGCATTTTCTTCTCATTGTGTCATGATATTGTCAATATTTCACATTAAGTCCTATCCAGAAGATATGTTTGAAAATCACACAAAAAATCTTTTTCTCCTCTCCTCTCCTCTCCTCTCCTTCTCTCCCCTCCCCTCCCTTTCTTTACTTTACTTTACTTTACTTTATTTTACTTTACTTTTCCCAACCTCTCCAGATAGGTACTTCTACTTCACAAAATATGCAGGACTAACTTACTCCATATTTAGCATTGATTAGCTGTTGCTTCAATTCTCCTTTTAAACATTCACCATATAATCCATTGAAGATCACTAATTAGGCAATGTGGAAAGAAAGATGCATAAGACGGTTAGAAAATATATCACTCCTTATTATTAGGAATATAATTTTTGTGTATAGCAAAATTCCTCTGTTCACTTTGGATTGCTAGTCCACTTTCTGACAACAGAGTGGCCCAGGAAATAAATAGCTGTCCAAGAATAACAGATAGTTTATTAGACTCATTAGATACTGTAGATACTGTTGTTGTAATGCTGATACCAGATACAGTCCTAATAGGTTTTGATTTACATACAGCACATTTATGAAAGTATGCTTGCTGGCCTGTGTGGACTTTGAGCTGATCAAATTTGAAGGCAGGTCAAATAGATTTCCCTAAACCATACATCACTTAATTACAACCAAGAATCTTTTCTTGCACTGAAAAGTAATCGCTGGCAGGAGAAACCAATGCCAATATGCGTAATGTTGAAGAATTAGTATCCCAGCTCTCACCACTTCCTTCAGTGATTTGAAATGTCAAACTCTACTGAATGAATCCAAAAGAAATTGATAATAATGGACTGTGGTAGATTTTCCTCTTGGGATAACAACTCTGTCATTTTTACATAATATTTCCCCTTCATTCCAAATGTTTGAAGAGTTGAGAAAGCACAGAGCATAGTATAAACTTAGGATTTTTAGACAAGTATAGGGAATACACAGAGGAATATATATAATTTATAGTTCTAAATATATATTGAATATGTCAATATACATGGTTACATGTATACAAATAAAAATACAAGTTACAAATAAAAGCATATTATGAGAAAATCTGTTAAATAAAATAATGCTTTGCTTTTCTGTAGAAGTTTGCATCACATTACATAACTTTGCTTACACTAGAAAACTATATTTTCATTATTATTACCTGTTTTTTTGTTGTTGTTTGTTTGTTTGTTTTCTACCTGAACCTCATGCCTGAAGACCAGAATAGGAAATATCTGCTGGAAATTATCACACATGCACATTTTTGGATCTAGTCACTGAAGTTGATGGACTCCTGAGTTAGAAGATTCAATATAAATATCAATTTATGCACATGTAGCATAAGACCTCTTTTGACTCTTCTTAAATGGAGAGTTTATAGCTTCCTTTCTCATAAAAATGAGAGTTCAATCTCATCCATAACTTTATGAGCTTGCGATGTACCATAGCGTAACCACACAGAGGGATGGACATGTATGTATATATCTAAGGCTAGATATGAGCAGATAATGGTATATACTAACTACTAGGAGAGTGACAAATATTTTGCTTGGAATCATAGATCCAAGGAAAGCATAGGGACCCAGTTCTGATATTGCAACTTATTTGTAACTCAATTAACCCCACTGACTTTTTCACAGAATCACAGAATGGCTGAAGTTGGAAGGGACCTCTAGAGATCATCTAGGCCAACCCCCCTGCTCCAGTAGGCACAGCTAGAGCACAGGGTCACATCCAGGCAACTTTTGAAGATCTCCAGAGAAGGAGACTCCACAACCTCTCCAGGGCTCTGGCACCCTCACAGCAAAGAAGTTCTTCCTCACATGGAGATGGAAGTTCCTGTTTTTCAACTTGTACCCGTTACTCCTTGTCCTGTGGCTGGTCACCACTGAGAAGGGTTTGGCCCCATCCTCTTTACATTCTCCCCGCAAGTATTTATACAGATTGATCTGATCCCATCCTAATCTTCTCTTCTGCAGTTCAAACAGGCCCAGCTTGCTTAGTCTTCCCTCTTCAGATAGATGTTCCAGTTCCTTCATCATTTTCGTTGCTCTATGCTGGACCCTTTCTTCCACTTCTATCTCATACTGGGGAGCCCAAAGCTGCACATAACACTCCAGGCGCAGCCTCTTCAGAGCTGAGAGGGGGAGGATCACCTACCTCAACCTCCTGGCAACACTTCTGCTCATGCACCCTCAGGATCCCATTACTCTTCTTGGCCATGAAGGCACACTGCTGGCTCATGGTTAGCTTGTCAAATAGAACTCCCAAATCCCTCTCCATGGTGCTGCTTTCCTATTCTATATTGCTCAACCACTCATCTATACTGGATTTTCCTTGTATTTACAAAATACTAAGTCACACACAGATATCCAAAGCAGAATCATACCCATACCAAAGTAGAGTCATAGCTATTTATCCATTTTGAGTTCATTATAATCTCCACTTTAAAAGAAAACTCATTCTTACCAGAAAATATTTCTTTTCTCATGCAAAAATCAATATTTCTGAAATGCTAAATTAAGGTATATTTTCTCCAATGAAGACCAAATTCAACATCAAAATTCAAAGAACTGCTTTTCCCTAGTTGGGAATAACCTACTTAGGGAAGAATTGCACCTAAGAAAATGAAACTATGTCAAAACAAAATGTGAAGGCATATAAACATCTTAGATATCTATTCACTGTTGGGACCACTTAAATATCAAAATGCAAACTCAGCAATGGCTGTATAAGTCATTGGGGATGACACCCACACTGTCAAAGCAGAACAAGGCTTTGTCAAAGTCAGTCTATGGAGACTACATTAAGCTGTCAGAGTGAAACATATGCCAACACATATTATATTACCTCTAACAGACAAATAATAAGAAATTAAACACAAAGACTCTGTTCTTCGTTCAAATTGTAGAAGTGCATAAAGTGCCACCTGTCTTGTTGTTTTTCTTTAAAAAGATCTCTTTTACGTTTATAAGAGCAGAAACAAAAATTCTTTCCTTCCTTTTTACCCAGCAATTTCTTTTTTAATACTGTAGTTTAAAAATGACCTGTTAAATTGCAATTGTTGTGTTCTTACTCTTTCTGTGAAAGAGCTAATTTTCTAAACTGTTCAACAGACCTCAGACCTTACTGTCTGAACACTACTACTTTACCGATTGAAATTATAAGAAATGAATAAGACAGACAATTATACATTAACATCCCAAAAGAAAGATGTGGTGGTTTTATCTGTGGTATAACTTAACAGGTAGCAAAGACCTAACAAGAGTTCATTGTCTGCTAAATTTTCATGATGAATCAAAGCATTCTGTTAGTACCATTTCCATTCAAATTAGTGAGTGTAAGACAGGAGAGGCTTTCATAGCACCCGTTATAATGTTTAAAATGAATATTTTAGGATATATAAAATGGGCTAACATAAGAACGGTAGGTAGATATGTGAATTTTAATATTTTGCCAGACAGTGAGCTTGGTGAAATTTTCATAGAATTTCGTGCCAACTTTAACAAAGTCCTCTAACAGATACCCTCATTGTGTAAACAGCATTTTCAGTGAAATTTATTGCATACTGGGGTGACTTTTTTTCAGCCAATTGCACTGCAGAGTTAACTCCGGGTGAGTAATATGCATGTGTCTAAGCTTTACCACAGAAACAGCTAGATTTCTCACTATGTGGTCTGGTAGGATTGACTCAAGTCCTTGTCCTGCATTCCTGAGCTGGATTAAATGAAACCTTACAATTATTATTACTAAGGTCTTGCTAGATACAGTATTTGCAAGGCTTTCTGCTCTGCAAACAAAACAATTTATCTGAAATCTTTTTTGTAATACTAAAGATGAGACCAAACTGTCCTTCCTTCCTTCCTTCCTTCCTTCCTTCCTTCCTTCCTTCCTTCCTTCCTTCCTTCCTTCCTTCCTTCCCTCCT
>JAWLRI010000005.1:379850-392408 GCA_034781795.1 Crypturellus tataupa | reverse complement strand
GGTTCCCTCCTTCCTTCCCTCCTTCCTTCCCTCCTTCCTTCCCTCCTTCCCTCTTTCCTTCCCTCCTTCCCTCCATCCTTCCTTCTTCCTCTCTTCCTCTCTCTCTTTGGTGGTTTCTTAAACAATCTCTAAGGCCTTAGCCACTGTATGAAGAACATTTTACATTCACTGGTTTGTAATCACAATAAAACCTTTTGGCCACACTGCAATTTTCATTTTCCAGCCAATTGGATTTACATACGTTCTCAGACCTTTAGATTGTTAAATAATTGTTCTCAGAACTTAAAGATAATCCAGTAGACACCCAGGTACCGTATGACTGGCAAGTAAGAAAATAAACATTTTGCTCATTATTTGACATCAACAAAAAGCAGGTTTAGTCGGTAGTGATTTATTTCCTGCTAGCTCTCAGCTCCCCATGAAGTCAGAGTACAATCCTGCTAGTGACTGAGTGATGCTTGCCAGACTCTGATCTAGCCAATGTCTTTAATTCTGAGAGAATTTAGCATGTGGTGTTTACATGGAATTGTTGTGTCTTTTATTTCTACAAATCTTATCTAATAGTATTTCACATTTGGGAGCTGAGGTCCATGTGAATCACAATCCTTAAAATGTCTCTATCATATTAAACAATCTTGGAGCTTTCATTTGTGATTTGATTTTACCTTCATTAGGAAAAAATGAAAAGTTACCAATATTCAGTTCTGCTGTCACTAACCAGGAGACTCCTACAAAAATTTATACTCAACTTGCTAAGCCATGAGAGATCATTAAGCTGCCTTTTGAAATTCCCCTCCCCTTTTTGCCCCTGGCAAACAGGTAACAAGTTAATTTTGCTTGCATTGCAAAAATAAATACTCACTGATAAAATTAAATAGAAAGCCCCCTTGCAAGACAAAGAGAACATCTTATTAGCTAAGGGTCAGTGTGTTAAGAGTGCACTCATTTTCTTTGCTTTTTTAACCAGAAATCGTGTTAGGCTGAGGTACCTATGTATTGAAGCCCACTGCTAAATGTATCAGGAAACAAAGGGTTTTACACATGATATATGAGTGATTGGAGCGTGGACAGTCCCCTGAAGTAGCAACATTACTGCAACAATTAATTCTACTCCTTGATTAATTCTAAAGGTAGCAATTGTCAAAAAATTAGGATGAAAAAATTACTGGTGTAGTCATAGCCTAGAAGATGATCTAGTAATATAAATACCAATTGAAAATAACATCAGAGTCTATGAATTAAAAATGAGCTAAGAGAACCCAGGGAAGGACAGCATAACAACACCAACAAAACAAAACAAAACAAAAGAAGACCTTATGGTAAGAGGTTGACAAAAGTTAGAAAATGCTTATAGAAAATATACTTGTTGTAATTATAAGATAGTACTTAAATCTTAACATTTCTCATATAATTTTATGTTATATCCCTTTAGGACAATAAAGATAGCTCCATGTGTGGCTATTTCATATAAGACAGCCTTCTGATACTTCCTTTTAACCTTGCTTCCCTATCTGATGCAAAGAAAAATGAGTGGAGGGAAAAAAGGGCTATTTCCAAAACTCAGGCATTTCTTCTGCTAAAATGGCACTTTATTATTAAGTTGCTGTGTTTCAACATTATTTCAATAACGTTATGTGTTTTAAACACTACTATCAGTTCTTTCTGATTATTTTTATCTGCAGTATATATTGCATAATTCATGTTCAAATCATTTGCTGATGTAGCAAAGTGTTGCTCTTTATAGCAATTGTTTAAAAGAACAAAATCAGGATATTTAAGTGGCTAATCATCCAGTTTGTCTGGGAAGATATGAGTATTTAAATTACATGCTTATAAACTGATCAGAAAGGAATGTTGGCAGTTACATAGTTTACTGAAAAAAAAATCTGTCTTTGCATCTCTGGCATTATTTAAATAATGATGGCATTTAAAAAACTTTTTTTTCTTTGTATTCCTTTATTAAAAACAACAAATTATGGATAGAATCAACACAAAGATTCACATCATAAAGAGCACACCTTACTGCATGGATGATGGAATGCCATTTCTCATATATATGATTTAGTCCAAGCGTTTCCTGTGGGTAAGAAAACATATCTAATATTTTCTAAAAGTCTACTGAAAACACATCCTTTTTGAGTGACTTAATTTCCCAAGGTTGGCATACAATCTGATAGCTACTGAATAATACTAAATGGATCAAGCAAGACAAAACAAAATATAAAACTAGGAATCATTGGCTGACTTTACTGATTGCACCTCTGATAATTGAGAAATGTGGTATCTTTATCTTACTGTTGATTTTACTGCATTTAGAATAAGGAATTCTGGTTGGATTTTTTTTTTTTTTTTTGAGAAGTGTTGTCCAAAATGGGAAAATAATGTATCATCAGGAAAAGATGGATCAGACACAGATGAATCAGTCCACTTGAACTTTATACAATATCATGAAACAGGATCTTCTACATTTTGAGTACTTCTTTTCAGGAGTATCCTGCCTGAAATGTGCTGGTTTTCTATGAAAAATCTGCAAACATTCATCAATTTATTTTTCAGAACGTTAGGAACAATTTCAAAGGCTTATCAGAGAGATCTCTTACAAATACCTGTAAGAGTTTATAATTGTTTTCTACTTTTCTTTGTCGGTAAGTGCAATAGCTACTAGGGAGCATTGTAGGTGTCACCTACCATGTTTCTAGCCAAAAGCATGCTCAGTCCGGAGGAAGCATTTCAGAAATTTCATGCAAGCATTTATTTGAATCTACTAAGTGACCATCTGGCGACTCACAGCAACTGAAGAATACGGGCAGTTTTGAAACCGATTGGTAGCTAGAAGAAAAGAGATGAATTTGCAATGATTCTCTGATTGAACCATAGCAGTCATTGCACTGTGTAATTTGCAATGACTCTGTGACTAGATCCTAAGGTATGTTAAAAAAAAAATAGTGTGCCAGGAAAACTGCAAACTGTGCTGAAAGGTTTACTCTGTTTGTTTTGTTTCTCTGTTCCAAAATGTGAAAGTTTACTTATAAAGTTGACTCATTACAAAAGTGAAAGTTTGATATGCTTAAAAGTAGCTAAAATAGTTCACTCAACCTTCAACACGAGCAATGATTTAGGTAAAGACAGTGATGACTACCAAACTGGTTTCATTATCCAATAAAATAAAGGCCTGTTTTGGCAAAATAGTGCAGTCTAGCTTATTTGAGGTCTTCAGAAAGAGATGGCAGCCTTCCTGTTGAACTGCTTTTAGTCAAGTCATTGAGCTTTTTATGGAGAAGATGCTCCACGGAATTCTAAGATTTGCGGTGCAAACTGGCAGGATCAGAGAAGATTGTTTCAGTCCTAACATCGGATACGCTCCCTTCAGCTTTTGTGTATTGAATCACTCCACCTTGAGGAAAAGAAAGAATTTTAGGATGATATGTCTCTTTGTTTAAGATGAGCTTTAAATATGCTTCTGATATTCACTGTCTGGACCTTTCTCTTTTTCTTTTCTTCTTTTTATCAGTCTCCCTGACCAGACTTTTCTCTTACCTATACCAAACAGTTGCTTAATTTTTCTTCTTGCTTCAAATGGATAGTGCACCTTTATCATTAACATGCTGTATGTGCCTCCTTACTTGACTTTTATATTATTGCTCTAGCTATTACTATGCATGCATTATTTATATGGTTGGCTATCAAGGAAAAAAGGCAAGCAATTTACTTGTCAAAACATATTAGAATGCATGACTTTAAATCAAAGTTGCATAGGTTGGTAAAAAGCTATAATAAATGTTCTTTTGCTAATATGTTAGTGTCATGCAGTGGGGATGGTCAGTGTATTGACTAAGAAGCCTATAATCGCTTTAAAGATTCATTGAATGAAAGAACATTTTAGATTATTATGTCATGCTTTTAATTGTGTGATATTAAAACTTAATTTGTGAGGACTGTATTATTTCAATATACAGGAATTGTAACCTGTGCTTTAATGTTAATGTCAGATTAAAATAGGTATTTGCTCAATTTGAAAATTATAAACATTACAGATCCTAGTAATCTAGAGCTAACTTACAAATATAGACCACTGGACTTAAAAACACTTATTTTTCTCTGCAGAATTCATTCCTCTGAATTATACTGTGTAACGTAGATAATTCTGTCCTGTGGGATATGAATTTCAGGACTTCAATGGCATCATGCTTCTCTTGTAGGTCACAGACTAGTGCGACTGAAATCAGAGTACCCAATCCTTACATGAAAGTTTCCTGAAAAACTGATGGGAGCCATCTGCTTCATGCAGAAGATGAATTAGCTTCCTGTGGACTACAACAATAAAGTATTTTGACAAATATAGAACAGTTTTCAGTGCCCAGTTACTTTTACTCTTATGAAGACTCATTCTCTTTCTTTATGAATATAAACATCTTTTAAATGGGACTGTGAAATTTATTGAAATTTAAACGCATTGGGCTAAACACATCGACCAAAATAACAATTTTTACTTATTTCAAAAAATAAATTCTGGAAAAAGGGTAAAGAATCTAATGTCTAGAATATTTATTTTCATTATCAAATAAAAAAAATAAATCCAGGTAAATCTTACAACAAAGGAATGTAAACTCTCTCAGTACAAATATGTTCAAATGAAATATTTAGTGTCTTACATTTCTGTCCTCCTATTGAGAGCATGGCTGTTGGCTGAATTCAACCAGATGATGATTACTATTTATTAATAATAACTTGAAATAGCATTTTGCTTAAATAAAGCCTTCTCTTTATTCAAAATTTCAAACTGTTGTCACAAACATGTAATAAAAGTGTATCATATTTACAAACACAGCCGCATTTTTAAATCATTCTCCATCATACCTGAGAGGTTTTTCTTTTGTCTCCTGACCCCCTTTTTACATGAATTAGATTCAGCATTATCTTACATTCAAATGTAGACTAAAATGACTTTTCTTAAATTTATTCATGTGAAAATAAATTAACTTGAGAATGCAAAAGTTTGTGATGATCTATAGAAAAAAACTCTTGCATATTAAAGAAAAGATTAGGATATGACTTCATCAAGATCTATTAAATACTAATACAGAGAAAATATTTTGTCAACAAGTCAAAGATATGGCAAGAATCAGCGTGAGGAAGTTGAAACTAATTAAAATCAGAATGGCAAAGTTTTTTTTTTTTAATAAAAATGAGGGCTTCTGGAACAATTTAAGTCTGTGATTAGTGTTCATCTATTTGAAATTTCACTTATTATTATAATTTCATTTATTATTATTATTATGTTTGGCATTAGCCAACACTTGCTTCCAGCAATGGAAGACCTTTGCCTCAAAGAACTTACAATCAGAGCATTGTGTGATGAGCAGTGTGGTGCATCTTCATTAAAGCTTTGCTCTAGCTCTATGTGTGTGTGTGTGTGTGTGTGTGTAATTCAGGACACCAGGCCAGATTAACTAATGTAAAGGCTGATATGATCATTATTTCCATATGGACAAAAAGTAATTTAGTCTCATCTCAGTCTCTTACTCTTTCAACATTTGATCAGGATGAGTTTCACAGTTGTTTGCTGGGAAAAAAATAGTATATTAAATGAGTCATTTTCACATTCTTCTTTATGATCTCATAGGAAGTAAAAGCACATTTTTTACCTAAGGGAAACATACCATTTTTAGAAGGCCTATTTGTCAGTCTGTAAAAGGTGTTAAAAGAGGAAATAATTATTAAGGTTCTGCAGGAGAAACAGGGAAAATCATTTATATAGTATTATTTGTCTAGAGTTGCTTTTTTAAAAAGTCAGGTCTGTGAAAGCCGAGTTATTAGTTATGTGCCTTGTGTGAAAAGAGCAAGAAAATCTTAGGTTAGCTATTTAAATAGGCTGTACCAAGATTGTGTTTGATATATTGAAATCATATTTGAAAGAGGAAAAAATGCTTACAGACAAAGGAGAAAATTACCAGGTTTAACCGAGTTTTATTGTAAGGAGATTGATGGACATTTGTGGGCATATGCAAATAGGTTTAGTCAGCGCTTCAGTGAAAACAGCATTCGAGATAAGAAAAATGCCATCTTCCTGCTGTTGTACCATGCAAGACACATGAAGTCTGGTTGGATTTTCTGTCTCTTCATAAACCTGATAAAGGCAAGAAATTATTCCAAACAGACAATAAGTAAATGCCAACCATTTATTGTAAATGGATTATTATGTTTTAAACTGGCTAGAAAATTTGAACAGGGGGAAAAGAGAACAGTCTATAACATTCATGGTTTGTTTTAAATAGGTGGAGAAGGCTCTGGAACTATGGGCCCTGGCTGACTGTTGGAACTGCAGCTTGAAGGTCAGGTGGCCAGGGCAAAGGGTCTCATTCGGAGGCCGTGGAAGTGATGGGATTTTTTTCCTCTAGTCTGGGGAAGTAATGTTACATACTATAACCAACCAAATGTCAACTTCAGAGTGAACTGAATAGTTCCTAGACTCCACTGATTGTCTTGGCTACATCTCTATGGATGTGTGTGGGAACACACATATCTAGCTCACAAAACAGACCTCTCGCTGTAAATATCTACATAAAGGTGCCCTAATCTGAAAGTAAATGCTACAGTTAATATTTATGTGTCCTATCTAAGCCAGACAAATCAAAGTAGCCCAGATGATTCATTTTCAAGTAACACTTTAGAGCCTACATAGGGCACCCTGAAATAAGAATTACCAGAAGCTCAGAGAGACACAGAAATATTAACACAGAGATGCTGTAGGACAAGCCAACCTTGGAGTTCTCTTCTAGAGAACTTCTGCTCTGGTGAATGGCAATGCCTCTATAGCAGAGAATTCCATATTCTGCCTAGCAAAGAGTGACCATTATTCACACAGGAGGTGGGAAGTGTGATGCTGAGAGTTATGCTGAGGAGAGAAAAGAAACAACTGAGATTTCTCACACTTGTAGTGGACCAGCAACAGAGACAGAGATAGAACTAAAATCTCTTGCCTCCAAGCCTGACATTTTTTAGGAAGAGCCCTTGGTTTCTATTTTTTCCCGAAGCAGTGCTTTCACATTGCCCTTTGTTTTGTGGCTTGATTTTAGCTTTCCTCCTTGAATTATTGTTATTTATCAAGAAGCCTTATCATAGCCTTTCCTTTAAACTATACATACATATATATATAAACTCCTATATGCTGCTAATGTTAAAAAGATATCATGATAATATTTAAGGACGAGGTAAATAGAAGATCACGTTTAATGAGTATGTTGACAATACAAGAAAGAATCTAGTCTGCCACAAGCTTTATAAATATACTTTAGATAGGAGGCTTATTTATGTAGGATATGACAAACTTAAGCTCTATGATCTTAGCTAAGAAGAAATCTCTGTGGAAGCTAGTTATCTGTCATGGGACTGATACCAAAAGAGTTCAGAGATTATGGAAAAGCTTTGTGAAAACAATATGCATATAGGAGGGGGGAATTCACCCACAGGATTTTTAATTTTTAATAGTTGCATATGAGGTGATAAGACTAAGCTTAGAGACAATAGGGTATTTTACAGAATCAGGACTCTTCTAAATATTGCATCATGTATTTCATCCTCTTAATGAAGCTGGGGAAAGCGGATACATGTTTACCTGACGGAATTAAGAATATTGTGTTTTTTTCAGTAATGTTGTCCTTGGCCTTTTTTATGCTTTGATAAAGGTTAATTATGTTTGGGTCTTTTATCTTATATGTTCCTTGGAATTCTGAATAAGCAAAATGATATACAGGTCATGTATGAATTTCTTATTTCAGTTGTTTTAGACTGATTTATATATTCTACCTAATTTAGACTGAGGAATAATATTCTGAAGGAGTTTTTCTATATGAATGTGTGTCCACCTTTTGGAATGATTAGTAATAAGAAATGGGAAGGAATAGCACACTCAGATATCATTAAGTCCATTCTTCGCCCAAAGCAAGATCATCTGTAACAAAACTGTTTTTAACAGGCACTCATCTAATATGTGTTTTTAACATTTTATGACAGGGTTCAATGAACACCTTAAGCAATCTGTCATAGATGGCTGAGGTTGCAAGAGACCTTTAGAGATCATGTTTGACTATGTTTAGGAAAGTAAGTAGTCCAGGTCCCTTGTTCAAGCATAGTCAAATTAATCGATTCTAGTGCCTCTCTATCCTTAGCTGTAGGAAAGTTACAAATATTCTTGGTTTTGTAAAATCAAGATATGTAATGGAGTTTAACAGTAAATGTCCTTTCCTGAGCCATTCTCAAAACAAGGCATATTTTGAAAGCTTATTCTAGGTAAAGAGTGGCTAACATATACCTTTCTTCCAGAAGATTTGTGTGTATTTCTGTGATATTTTGATGGTTACCTGAAAAGGGCAAAAACTTGCAGAGAGCTTTTTCTTTTAGCGATGTCATTAGAGAAAATAATGAGAAGCCTTTATCACTTTAAAAGCTGCCTTTATTTAACTGCAAACTAGAATATTTCTAATAGAGAATATTCATGGTGAATATAAAAGATAGAATAAACAAACCAACAAATAAATAAATAAATAAATAGAGTATAAAGCAATTTCTCCCTATATAGTTTGTCCAAGGTAGTTTCCTTCAAGGAAAGGAGAGGAAATATAACCTCTGATTTCAAACAAAACAGTGGTTTAGATGTTGTAATCAACTCTACATGATATCTCCTATTAAAGACATTTTTCTTTTCATCAGACCTGTTCATACATTTTGGCCCTAATCTTTTGGTAGTCTCTCTCTTAAGATATAGGCCATCAGATTCTTGAGATTACTTTTTTCTGTCCTGCTATGATTTTTTATCTGAAAGTTTCTATCCTTGGGTGGATTTGGATTATTCTCTTCATGGAATTCAAATTCTCAAATTCTGTTCTGCATAGTGGAATTTCTTGAGGCTTCCTTGAGGGAATACATGAACAGGACTAGGCATGGGCTCTGAGTGTAATAGTCAAAACAACATGAAGACTGGGCTAATAATTTAATAAAATGAATAGTAGTATAATCCTGATCCCAGGGAGTTTTCTAGACTCGTTTGTGCAAGGAAGGATGGGGAGGTAACAGACAGTAAATGTTGTTCTTAATATATAAGCAAAGTAAATGAAAGACAAAAGGTTAATTTTACACATGGACTGAAATATGTCCTTAAACATCAGAAATAAAGGTCCAATTTTAAACAAGAAATAATTTAGGGACAGATCCTCTGGTGTAAATCAGTGCAATTTGATGTGTGTTTAGTGTTATTCCTCAGAACAGCTGACACCATAAAGGTTCAATTAGCTAAGGTGGCTGAAAACAATGTCTGGTGATCACTGAGTGATGAATAGCTCCCAGATTCAAATAAGACAGAGCAATTATGTTCAGAAGACTCATTCTGTACCTTCAGCGAATGCCTGTTGGCATGATTAAAACAGTAAGCAAAACAGAAATCAAGGACATTAAATGCAGTCTGCAATCATCATATAATTTATACAAGATAGATTTCCAAATTCTTACTGAAAGTTAATGGGAGACATGTATCTCCACTCCTTTCGGATCTTTGAAAGTCTATTACATTTGTCTTGTTTTCTGTCCCAGCCACTAAAGAGCTTTTTAAGTTGTGGTTGAGCTCCTGTGCCCTTGAAATCAGTAAGAGTTTTACCACTCTTTATTGGAGCAGAATAGAGACCTCAAGAAGGTATCCTGCATGAACTGCATTTCTGAGCTCTTTCTGACTGCTTTGCATAAGTATTTATTACTTTCTTCCGTTATCTACTAACAGTTCTGATATTCCTTTTTTTTTAGGTGACTGACACAAATATGGAAGGAATATCTGCAATGGTTGCATTTCTCTCACCTTTTGATTGTCTATGACTTAATTAATTCAAATATGCTTTTATTTAAATTACTTTGTAAAAAATGTATCAGGCAGCCTGCAGAATATTCAGATAGATGTTTTAAAAGTGGTGCAGAAGTCATAATACAATTCAATAATAATTTTTTGGCAACAGGTCTAATGAAAACAATATTATTTGAAATAAAGCTATATGACTGGGGGTTTTCCTATGATTTCATGAAAATATTTGACTATACGAACCATATGCTATTATTAATGTACTTTTTTTTATTCTTTAAGCAGGTTGGTTCCAAATCAGGGCTCTCTCATGCTAGAGACTATACTACTAGAAAACAAGCCAAAATCAAATGATGGAATGAAATGTTGTACTGGACAATGAAAAATGAAATCAGACACTTAACAATGTGAAAGCTTAAAAAGCATGAATAATATTGTGAAGGAGAAAATGCCTAACAGATCAGTGCAGCGTTTTTGCAGTTCTTTGTTCCTTAGGGTAGGATTTAGTTTATAGAATGCTACTTAACTTTTTGTCTCATGCAACTTGCAAATAGGTCATTCTGCAAAGTTCTCTGCCAAGAATTTTGAAAAAATATATTTTCCTCTGAGGATTTATAACATAATTCTGTCTCATTATGCTTGGTGTTTTGCTCCTCATGTTATGATATCCTCAAAGAGGAAAGAAATAAAACAGCTTGTCTTCTTGACAGGAAGGCACAAACAGACTGGAAAAATTAGCTGCAGGAATTAGACAATATGATGATACCAAGTCATGTGCCCTTCTGAAATGATCTTAGAACAAAAGGAATCCTCTTCAAGAGTGTGTGAAGTTTCCTATAAGGTGGAAATGAAAAGGAGAATCATTTCAAATTCCAAGATATTTTATTGATAATGAAGAAATGAATTTTTATCAGAAAAAATGAGGTTCTTCTTTATAAGTTATTTCAGCCTCATTATCATTGATTTTTCACAGTGTAAGTTATTAAAATAAATGCATCTGTTTGCCAACCTAATATGTAGTAGAAATTTAAATATTTGAACAGAGAAGAAGAAATTCTAAAACTTGCATTTAGTCCTGTTTGTAGATTTCTTCCACAGATTTTCGAACTTTCACTTAAAGTGAACAGATCTTTCTTTATCATGTAGACATTAAACCAGTCTACATTAAAAAAATGGAATTCCATGCATATGGAAACTCAAAGACTAAAAAAGAAATATACCTGGATAGTGCAGGAATAAGCAAACTTTAAAATAAATATTGGATTAATTTGATTTTAAACGGAAATAAATATAAAATTATAAAAGGAACCTTCATGGTAAAAGTTTGGAATGTTTTCTAAAAGTTCAAGGTTGTGGCTTTTGTGAGGTGCAAATTATGCAGGTCTGTGGGCAACAGAAGAATTACATATAAAGGAAGGAGAAAAAGAGGGAATAGAGAGAGCCAGCATGTCAAAAAGTCCCTGCTTCCTTCACCCTTTACTCTCTGGATTGACCTCACTGCTGTGTATTGTCCTATCAACTACCTTCTCACATCCCTAATGGAACCCTGCCCTAGAAAGAGAATAGTGGTCTTCTGAATCATCATTCATTAACACAAAATTATGGGCCTGTGGAGAAACACATAGGTATGCTGTGCACCAACAGGAAGAATTTTATAAAAATATTATAAATGTTCTAATCTTGATCAAATCTTCTAGCAAAATATTTAGTAGGCTAAAGGTCCATTTCTAGCACTTAGTGAGGGTCATAAATCTTCTGATTGTTCTATTTTTCGGTTGGTGGGAGAATTCAGAAAGAAGGGCAGAGATATCTAAACAGATTAAAGTTTCTTGATTGTTAAGGCTTTTTGTGCATGCTCTGATTCACCTTTTATTTTTGGGATAGTGTGAAAGAATTGCTTGAAAAGGAAGAACTTAAAGGAAACCTAGGGCCTAACAGAAGTTTTGGCATTACAGCAGCTTGCTTGGGGTGATACACGGTTGCCACTTCCAGGATGGCTGGTACACACGGACTCTGCTCCTCCACGGTTCCCTGAGCAGCACAACCTGCCCTCCTCACAGCTGCAGAGGGAAGTAATGGCGGATGGAGCAGAGTGAAGACACCGTTGCCAAACTCTGTTGTAATCCCTGTGCTGGGCCGCTGATAAACTGCACAGTAGCTGCCTAATGGGAAATATATGATGTTTGATGCTGAGCCAGAAAGGGTGGCAAATCACTCCTTTCAGATGAAATTTGCTTGAACTTTGAACATTATAAGCTCATTATAATGCCAACACACACCTCCATCTCAAAAGTTACCTGCCTCCACTCTTCACTGAGCACGCACTCTAGATTTTCTGTTTATTGTACCTTTAAATGAAAGCGAGAAACTTTTTCACAAATCAATACCAATAGTAAGTATGACTATAGACACTCAGGCTCCACTTAAATGTAAATAAGAAGGTATAAAAGGTGAACTAAGGAGGAAAGAAGGGAGAGGAATGATTCCATCATAAATTTTGGATCAGTTGACAGACTGATCCCCCTTTCCTCCCCTGTGGTCAGGACACCACCTGAGGAGACTCAGAAGTGAGATGGAAGCCTCCGTCATAACTTCTGGATCAGGAGACTCAAGACTGAGAGCCCTCTCCCATCTTCTGGAGTGAGTGATGATTGCACATTTGTACATCAGAGCTAGCTAAAAATCCCATATTGTAGTAGAGAATTTCCTGTACTGAC
>JAWLRI010000005.1:367253-379308 GCA_034781795.1 Crypturellus tataupa | reverse complement strand
GTGAGTGATGATTGCACATTTGTACATCAGAGCTAGCTAAAAATCCCATATTGTAGTAGAGAATTTCCTGTACTGACATCCAAAACCTGATTTGTAAATGTTTTATTTGAATAAATCATGCCATTTGTGAACTCAACTACTTGTTTGGAAAACAATTGGACCTACCGTTGACAGACTGTTCATGAATCCCATAATGTCAAAGTCAGCCACATAGCTAACACAGTATTTGATATCTCCTTCCTCTCACCATGCCTTTTAAACTGCAGCAAATAACAATATTGCATCTCTGCGTTTGCCCTATGTAAAAAAAATAAAAATAAAAATAAAGATACTATGCCTGCAAATTTTGTAGCAAAGTTCAGTTATCTGCAAAATTACTCATGTATTTTGAAATTGTTCTCTTCATAATTCCAAAACCCCATATACTTCTCATCACCTCCAGTTATCCCAGATCTTTAATGTGTGACTGGAAAGACTGGAGGAAATGATGACCCTAGAAGATTTGGTGGAGCAAACAGTGCACTGTTGTTCCCAGAGAATATCTGTTCTCTTCATAAGAAAAAAGTCCAGCATTTTCAAGCCCTTCCTCATGTTAGTTGTTTTGAAAATTCAACTTCAAGCACCTTGTTCTGTATGTTCAGATGAAGAGGGAGAGCTAATATGTCTAATATTAGCCCTCCTAAACCTAAGTGCACCAATCCACATCTGAATCCAAAATAATGGAACCATGAGGTTCTAAGGAAACATATTGTGACGGATGTGTTCCTTCCCCAGCTCAACCTGACTTCTCACATGCAGCCCTATTCAGGTGTTAACTACCACATTATCTGATGCTGTAGTTGCCTCCCTGATTTCCTCCCAGTAGGTGGAAGACATTCCTCCCAGTAGGGGAGACATTAAGCATCAATAACAGTCCTGATGACTCTATCCGGATGGGGAGGTAAGGCTAACTGGGAGTACACCAACCAACAGTCATTTCTGAATTGAAAGAATGACTATATGTCAATCATCTTATCCTGTAAAAATGGAGACAGCCCAGAGCCCATTGAGCTCTCCTTGCATCGCAGTGGGCTGCACGCCAGGATCTCCCCCTGAGCAGGGATGCCCCTCAAGGATACTCCTCAAGGTTAAAAGATCCTTCCCCCTACAACTTTATTTTGTAACTGTTTGCACAAATCTCTCAGACATAAACTGTTAACCAGGTGTGGAACTAGGGCTGGATCCAGCCGCACCCAGACTCCTCTCAGAAGGAGTTTGGAAAGCAAGGGGGTCCAATCTGAACCTTGTGACCCAACAGGAGGGTATCCTTGGTAATTCTGTGCGCATCTTGGACCTCCATGCAGTAAGTAATAAGTGACCTTGCCATAGAATCTCATGAAACCATTGTAATTATCAATAAAACCTATTCCTATTTCCTTCCCATGAGTGAAGTGCATTGTGTCACCCTCATCAACACTGGTTCTGTGACACATATTTAGCTCCATTGTCCTCCAACAACTTCTGAGATTAAATTAAAGTTTGCTGCATTTTGGTATCACCAGATGGGTAGCACTATAGAAATGCAAAGTGGTTTTTTTATTATAAACACTTTCCATTTGCAGATGAGCATTGGGCTAAAGAGTTGTGAAATGTAGTCTGGTGTTTGGACAAAGGAGTGAGTCGAGTGCTGTCAAGGCTCTTGGTAGTACAGAAAATTTTGGAAATGAAAAATACATTTTGACTTTTGCAGAGTTAAGATTTTATTCTGGTGTGTGTTTTTAAGTCTTCCTGCACACTCACGAGAGCCATGAACTACACACAGATAAACAAAGTACATGCAAACTTGTATGCACACATATTTTGCATGTACGTATCAGGAGTTGATTCCTGGCCCTCTAGTCAGGAGCAGCAGGAGGTTTATGGAAAACTTCATGAAAATGAGGGCTCGATGTGTGGGTCCAGGGCATATGATGAACAGATATCCTAGATATCCTGCTGTAATATTTTACATATGAAAATTTATAACAATTATTTAGGACTGTGTAGCTTGCTACTCAGGAGAGGGAGGAGCACAATAGCTATCCATTAAATACGGAGATCTTATTGGATAAGAACTATTCTTCAGAGTAGCCGTATCGTTTCTTACTACCCAATTGTTTCAAAAGGAAATGGTATAAAGCATAGGCAAAAATGTAGAACTAATGGACTCAGTCAGGTAGTGAGGGAAGTATTGGGTTTCTGAGGTTACATTTGTACCTGATGAAAACTTAGCATCAGGAGATCCTTCTGCATCTCTTGCTGTGGTCAGATCAATTACCTAATGCTAGAAGGATACTGTAATTTTTTTGAGGAATGCAAAATACTATGTTAATTAGATCTAATAGGAAATGTCAACTCTGACATATTAAATAGTCTCTTTAATTATGGTAACGAATTACTATGGTTGTTAGACTAATGGCCTTTGTCATTCACGAAGATAGGGCATGACTATTACAGAAATACAGTGAGAATTAAAGTGTACAATAGAAGCCAATTCAGAAAATGCACATTTTCTAAAACTCTCTTTTCTTTCCTTAAAATAGTGTTTAAATAGAAAGAGATCCCTCCATTCCATTAGTCCCTCACATAATACAAAAAATCCCAAATGATTAAGCAGACCCAATGCAACATTTCCACATCAGTGGTTATCATTATTTTCCCATAATATGCCTCTTTGCCTAGGACTGTGCATAAGTGTAAGTTATTGAGTGAAATATTAAAATAAAAAGTTTATTCCAAACACCTCTTCCCTAGTAATTTCCTTGGATTTAATCCCTTATATTTTTTCCTATTGTAATTGTTTGGAGCCATTTATCTCCAATCCGATAAGGTTTAAAAGTATCTTAGCCTGATCTAGCAGGATTTTTTAGACTTCCTTCCAAGAAGCAATTATTTTAAAGATGAATACCGAGATGCAGATAATAGAAGTGAAAGTATGATAATTCTAGTGTTCTCAGAGAGTAAAGCAGCAGACTACATCATGTTAGGTGATAGGTACCTTTTTAAGAGAGAGGATATTCTTTTAGTTTCCACCTTCCAGATAGCTACATGAATGTTTCTCTCTGCTGTTTGTCATTATACTCTTTCTCATTACACTAGAAGTAAGGGTCATGCATTTCCCTATACATCTTCTCTGTGCAAGTTTTGATCCCTGTCCACAGCATTGTTTTAAACTAGGAAAATCTCTAATAGACTCCCATATTTTGTAAAAATTGGATCTTTGACTTCTAACATGCTGGATCTGCAGGCATCTTCACCTGTTTAGAGAGAGGCAATGGAGATGGCGTAGGCATTGTACTGAACCATATGGAAATAATGCAGAAACTAGAAGAGAACTCTCATGACCATTAAATATAAAAACTCTCCTTGGCTTCAGGGAACAGGATTTCACTCTGGGACTTTATATCCACTATGGTAAAAAAAAAGCAAAAAAGAAACCACAATACATCAATTTCTAATATATATTGTGTTTATGTTCTTGCTACCCGTACACACATAAAGACTGAAGACTTTCTTATGAATCAGGTTGGAAGATATGCTCATTTTTTACCCAGTTCTTGTTTTTCTGCTTTTTATAAATATTTCATTGCAAATCCCCAAGCTTCTAGAAGCTTTAGATAATTAAGTTAATCTACAACAGATTTGTTTTGGGAGTATGTCTGACTCACCATTTGCTAGCAACAGAAGTTTTCCAAGGGCACTGCTGCATGGAGTTTAGGTCATTAATAGACTGAGGCACTGTATGATCTGTGGGATGGCACCATCCATGTAACAGTTGCCAGGTCTGTCCTGTATTGTATAAACATGACAGTGTCTTTTCCAAGAACAGTTGGAGAAAGATGAATTCACATGTTCTTATATCCCTGGCAGATTCTTTCCCTAAGGCAATTAAAAGTACAGAAACAAAATATTCACTGCTTATACTTTTCTTTCTCAAGAGAAAGCAAAGGAAAGCTCAGGAATACAACACAGTCGTTAAGGTGACTAATTTGCTGGTATGTGGTGTGTTTGAAGTCTGGTGGACAGCCCTGGATGAGAATCTAGCTATGAGAGAATACCTCTGTACTTAATAGCTAGTCCCACTATAGCTGTAACTGTAGCTATTTCCACTTCCTTTCATGTGTGGGTAATTTGGAACATCATGCATGCTATAAATTTCCCTCCTGTGTTTTGTTGTGCTGATAACAGAGTATTGCAGTCTCTAACCATGAGTTTAGCTTTCATATATAATTATGAAACAATGAATGCAGACAATGAGATAAGAGTTTGGCATCTTGTTTGGTGATTATCTATAATATGTACAAATGAGCTGGGAAAAGAAAAGGAGAAACAAAGGAAAGTGTTCTTTTCTCACTCACTTCTGGAATCAAGCTCACATAAGCCTTTCATGTCATGGTATTATGACTGCTCAAAATAGCGTCAGTCCACACTGATACACTCTGGGGAAAATTGATTGTATTTCAGTCTCCTACAGCTCAACACATGTTGTTTCATTAGGAAATGCTGCAAGTGAAGCCTTTCCCCAGAGCAGTTGAAGCTCAAAGCTACTCTCCATCTTCAACCTCTCTTTCCCAGGACTAAGCACCAAAGACAAGCAAATGTAGATCATCCTGTAGGTCTAGTGGTAGCATCCTCTGCAGTGTCTCTTTCCCATTATTCACACACTTGTTTTCATTTTGAAGTCCCAGATGCCAGTCCTTGTTTCTGGTACTGAGGACCTGTAAAATGACTTTAAAAATAACTTCCTGGTGTGACTTTTGCTTCTTTATTCAGAGGTGAGGAAACTTTTCAAAACTCTACAAGCATCTGATAATCTAAACCAGAAGGGCAGAGCATTCAGAGAGCTATTGACTTTGTCCTGGACTCTTTGCAGAATTACAAAAAAGAATGACCTACTGGTCAGATTTTATTAAGCAACAACAAAAAAATAGTTTCAGCTTCAAGCTGAACTAATGTTCAGATTTTGGTAAGATTTATATGGATATGAACATGTTGTTTTTAGTGCCTGAATATGTTGCTTGTGAAATCAAAAGTGGGCCCCTTTTTTTAAAGGTCTGTTGTAACTCTACACCTAGAGGTGCTGGAGTAGTTACTGGAGTAATTATGCCAGTAGTGAACACTTAGCTGACTGAACTTTTGTGCTGCATGAACAATATTTAAATACACAATTTTTGATCTATGCACAAATATTTAAACAGACTTCAAAGAACAAAAAGACCAAGAAAAGTTGGAATTTGCAGCAAAAGCTGGGAAAAATACTTTTTTTGTTGTTGTAATTCTGGTTTTCTTAAAGTCAAAATGTTCTGTATCCACCACCGAATTTTAGTGGCAATTTGAAACAAAAGCTGCAAACATGTCTGATCACAGCAGAGTTCTGCCTATGGGGCGTAAAGGCCAAATGGGAAGACTCCAGTCACTTTGACCACCTGCAGAAGCAATGTGGAAGCCTCCAGTTTGACTGCTTCTCTCCTCCAGGCAGAGCATCCACCAAACTGTCAATCCTAAAGGGAAAAATACATGTTGGTATGACCATTCTCTGTTATGATCAACAAGTTGATTAATCTACTTCAGCTTTTCTCAGAAAGACTTTGCTCCCTATCCTTCCTGGATTTCTTGGGATATTTTGCCAGAAAAAAATATTCTCCACCAGGAATCCTTGGACTTGCAGCATCTGCTTCATGGAGGAGTCTGCTTAGTGAGCTAACAGTACTGTGAGGTGGGAAGTGCTGAGGGTGCAACCTGGTAAACTCAGATGAGATGTCATGCCTCGCTTTCCACACACCACAAAAACTTTCTTTCCAAAATGATTAAAATGAACTTTTTAAAAAAAATGTTTAAAAAAATTTTTCTGAACTTCCAAATTCTCTGTGTAATAATTCTTGTTCTTGGTCCTGCATTAAAAGAAGATACCCTTTTAATGACCTAAATCACATGAAACTGAGGCAAAAACTGGTTTTCTAAAAGATAATTTTGGTTATTGCTTAGTCTTATTTCATATTTTTCCAATATATATCAGTGAAAGACAGTCCACAGTAGTTTAATTATTATCTTATGCTGTGTAAGCACGCTGTAAAAAAAAGATATATAATATACATTACATACATTTTGAAATCAGTCTGCTGCTACTGATCCTATTTCTTCAGCTCTTTAGATACAGCATGCTAGAGAGCCCATCAATTCTATTTCCTCATCAGAATGTGGAACTGCATTGTGTTTTTCCATTTAACAACATATTTTCCTCAAAAAGAACAGGCATCTGAGGATGATTGCAAACATTCACTCCATCAGTACTGAGTGGGGTAAGAATCTGACTCTAAATGATTTAGGGAAAAACACTATTTGTTCACATAAGATGAGCATATTTTTCAAGTTAGAATACCAGGGTTTTCTGTCTAGCAGACCAATGACAGCTACAGTTTAATCAAACTGACACAGTAAATAAGAATGTGTTCAATATTTAATGCACAGTATGTAAATAGCTCTTCTTTGTTCATGTTTCTATTCAGTTTCTCAAGGAAATGACTGAGTGGATATTCTCTAGGAAGATATTAAAACATGACTGCCATTTAATAAACCAAGAGGACTATAGATTTTTGTTTCAATTAAAGAACTGATGGAAATTGGCTTGGAAACATGGATGTTCATTTCTATCCTAGTAAAATTTGCAAATGACCTTATTAGCAAAAGAAGTTTGTGGCAGAAATCATTGAGCCTGGAAATGATCAACACCAATTTCCAATGAATGGAAATACTGACATAAACAAAATCTCTGTAATTTGCCTTTTATGCTTTACAAAAAATATTAGTAAGGAGAACTCAGATGACCATATGCAAAATAATCAATAATATGTATAAACGTAGAAAGGAAAATTGTATTATCTTTTCTTTAAAAAAGTAATAAGTCCATACATTTAAATGGAAATATGTGAAAGACAAAAACAAAAACCAAAAAAGTTTCATTCCATATGAAACTTTTCTTGGAACTTCTTGGTAAAGAGATTTATACTAGTGAAGAGTCTACAAGTTTGCAAGGTTTGTTGTTGTTGTTGTTTGTTTGGTTGGTTTTAATCAAAAGAAAAGAACAGAACAAGAAAACTTCCTCAGGTATAATCTAGATTTTAGGAAGAATGCTCATGTATAGATTTATCATCCTCCTCTTATCTTTTGAATGATTTCTTGCATTTACATGAGGTCTAGCTCGCACGAGGTAAACAGATACACACGTGCCATTACCAACCAGTAGTCCAGATTTTATTTAAAAGCAGACTTACCTTTTCCAAAACTCTAGCATTGGCAATAGCATGCCAATAAAAAATCAGTTCTTCTAGTATGATTCAAGCAAAATTTAGCATTAAATACCACAAGCTCCTTAGCCAGTACAAACAGATCTTCTGGCAAGCTTGCTGTAATGTAGATCAGCTTAGAAATCCACAGTTGCCTTTGGGAAAGAGACCTTTAAAGGTTAGATTTTTGATTTAGACTTCTTCTCTTAGTCAGAAGAATGCATTCCTAATACAATGAAATAGTGAAAGAAAAAATCTTGGATTTAAATTATTCTTCGGTATAGGAAGTAGCTAAGAGTTTTTGTTTTGGCTTTTAAAAATTTATTTATTTATATATTTTTTTGCCATATTCATCCTGATGAGGCTAATTTGCCAAAGCAATGTATGCTTTCAACTGTTGTTGTAGGGTTTAATAATGAACAACACATAACTTCCCACTGAATCAATCTTTGAGCTCTGCTTTAGGCCATTTTCAGTCATCACTGGATTTGATTGTTCTCATTTTAATATTATTAACAAATGGTTTCATTATATTGCTATATGAAAAGTGATTTAAAGTTAGCAGCACCTTCCCTTGAAATATATGTTTTTCCCTTATTAATATTTTAAGACCAAATCTTACCCCTGGTAAGACATTGAAGAGTTGACTTTGAATACAAATGCAGAAGAGTTATGAAACAAGAAGACAAAACAAGCAATTTAGCCTGTTTACAAATTACATGTTAAACATTGAAAAATGACTTTTCTTCCTTCCTTCCCATTTTGCCCTAAGGAAAGCAGGGAATGTGTCTAATAGCAGCAGCAGTGAAAGACCTCAAAAAAGAGCAGTTTGAACATGGATTTAATTCACTTAAAATTATTTAAGTTGTATTATTATTATTAGGTTGAGATAAATACTTTAACTTTTTCCACATTTGAATGGGTAAGATGATCTTTTATTTTTACAAAGTAAGGTCATCATGAAATAAAGGATCGTTCTAACCATGTGAGTGATTCGAATGAAATCCACTGAACTGATCAAAGGGAAAGTCAGGTGTCTACTCTGTTTCCTAAACATAACAGAAAAATGATCCAAGGAAAACAAAAAAGCCCTGGGATTACAAAACAGTACACGCTATATAGACATGAAGATAATATGGACAGATTATTCTAGAATTACCCTCTCTAAAGCCCATTTTCCTTCAAAACACCACCGCTTGTTTCCCTCAAGAGACTTTATATCTCTGTCATATCAGCTCCTATCTCATTCCTTCATTTTGTAGAGATACTTAACAATGCAGGTTATCTATCTGGTGTCTTATTTTCATGTATTGTATGTTTAGAGAGTAGTTACCAGAAATTTACGGAATAAATAATGGAAACATTGTGCTTTCTTCTAAGTAACTCACTAGGTCTCCCCCTTACAAGGATCATCATTTCTTTTGCTTCCTACAGCATCTTTGCTTGTTTTGACATTACTTTTCTTACTTTACATTTCCTTCAGCAAATACTTTGGGTCTTATTCTTTCAACCCTATTCACATTGAGAAATATTTCACTATTTGCTTCCAGTTAGGTCTTTCGTTGTTTCTTCTTTGATTTTTAGCTCTACCTTCTAAAATCTCACAAGAACAAGAAGTGCAGATGGAAGAAAAAAATAAAAAAATACAGTTTCCTTGCCTGTTTAATGAGGCTTCTGTGAACAATAAATAAAACATTCCTGACAAAGAGATGTTTTGCTTCAATTTATTAGGTTTTTGATTCTTCTCCACTAAAATCCAGTATCGATAACTCCCAGAGATGTGATGGAAATTGGATGCTATACCCCAAATAGAGCAGTCATATTTTCTGCTTTTATTGCTGTGACCATATCAAAATAAATTTTTTCCCATCCCTGTGTTTCCACCAAAAATTGAAAGCTATCTGAAACCTTTGAGATTTAAAATGAAGCAAAACAAAGATGAGCAAAAATCATTCACAGTCCTAAAAGATAGGATCTATATTAAATCACACTATTTTGAAGTGTTTCTTTCTTTGAACAGGGAGATGTTGGCTAAAACAGGATGTGTTGGCGAAACTGTAGGACATATGTAATGGGACTCGATTACCTTGCGCAATGTATAAAAAGACATATTCTCACCCGCATCTTTTCACGGGCAGTGGTGCCCCCTCCCTTTCCTATCATCTTTTACTAGAATAAATAAAACTGTCCTATTAGTCATGTGAGATCTCTGGTCATTCTAGGAGAATAGTTAGACAAGATAGTTCAAGATAATGGTTCTTCCTTGCCAAAAGTGGAACGCCCTCTGCCACACTTCTTCACTCACTCGTTCCCCTAACTCTCATCAAAGCCCAAGTAAGAGAAGGATAGGAGTATGCAGCTGGTCTTGAAGGTACGGAGAGAGGAAAGAAAAGGTTTATTCCTTTAAAGAAACAACTAAGCTCCTTTTTACTCTCCTTCCTGCAATGGGGAAAATTTGACACACCTGTAATAATTACTTGCTTGCTAAAACAGGCTCTATTTCATTAAGAATTGTATCTGGGTTAACACGTTGACATTACTTCAAGGCATGTTATGTAATCAATAAAAGCACATCACTTTTGAGTAATGACTGCATGTACAATATTAGAAAGGAAATTGTGCTACATTCTAAAGAAAAAATATAGATATTTTCTGTGATGTGATCAGTGAAATAGGAAAACAAATACTGAAAACAGAAAACAGCAACCATTTGGCTTAAAATTGAAAGGGAAGTTTTTACTGTAGGATTCAAAAATAATGTATAAATAGACTTATGCTATTTATATATTATATAGTGCAGGCAGAAACAAATGCACATTTTGAGAAAGAAAACTTGTAAAACAGACATGTCATGCCTATATACATTCATCATAATATAAAAAATATCTGTTTAAAGTAAATTTTCATTTGAAATATGTATTAAGCATTTTGTAAGATTGAAGACAACAAGAATAATATTTTAAATAATTCTTTAGTGATATTTTAGTGCTCAGTGTTAGAGAAAATACTACACAGAAACGATGCCTTTTCAGCTTTTCTCTAAACTTGGTATTTTCTTTTCCGCAGTTGGCCTCAGTAAAAACAGTTAGGAAAAGTATACTGATTTATTTGATTTATTTTCTGTATTCATTGTGTGTATTTGCATGCTCATACACACATAACATGAGCATGTGCACTTCTGTTTACATGCACAACCAAGTGTGTGAAATTATTACTAGTGTAGGTAGTATTTTTATAAAGGCCTCCCTAGTGTTTCATATAGTAACATTATTAATTCTCAGTCTCTATGGGGAATACCTCATCTAATATATCCCGTACCTTGTCTCAGTTGCCTTTCTCATAGATACATAATATTAGTTCTCAATATTATGTTTCACTCATATATCTTTCTCCTAGTCTGTCATTTCCAGTAAATATCCTCCCAGTTAAGAGCAGAAATGTCCTCATCTTATGTGCACAATCTTGTAATATTTATAAAATTATATGCTGTAATTACTTTGGAGCACACAAAAAAGTACTGAACAGAGTATCACTATCTGTCCAAGAATCCACTGTTCATTTTGGCACAGGGCTCAGAAGAAAATATTTGTACGATCCCTGATGTGTGATGAAGCTTGTATTCTGTATAGCCTCTGTACAATCTTTTACCTCTGTTTTGAAGTTTAAGAAGGTACTAACAAGTTTCTGAGAGTTCATGATAAAGAGAGAAGTGTTTTCTCTTTTTTTTCTCTTTTTATTGTATTTGTTTAAATAGTCAGATTATTGAATGATTTAACATGATTGAAATGGAATCTAATTTTCATCATTTTTTAGAGATAAGACCTTGCAATGTTTGTGATTTAAACAAAGAACTATGATGCCTCCAACAGTGATGGTTTTGTTAAGCCTTCAGTACAGCATGGTGATATTAGTGTAATGGTCTAGTAATTGAGGCTGGATTCAGCGAAGCACTTATGTACAGGCTTAAAATCTCATTTATTTTATATGGCCCGAAGGCTTACTTTCCAAATCAGAATGGTGTAAAAAGGCTTTAGCCAAATGAAAATCCAAAATGATTAAATTAGAATTGATTTTAAAATGCAAATTGAGATCTTGAAAAGACATTATTTCTATTTGAAAGCATTCACATTTTTCCAGGTAGAACAAGAACTTTGAAAATGCATGCCATAAGGCTCTTAAAAATGTTAATAGCTGTGAGGAAGATGAAACAAAATTAAGAAAAAACAAACTACGACTAGGAAAAAATTATTAGAATGAATATAGTTCATTTTTAACAGATTTAAATTATTCTGATAAGTGTAAAACGTATTCTGCCATGCTCGAAAAGAAGGTTAGCATTTATACTGAGTCATATATATTGCCTATTTTATGGATTAAAATTTCTCTACCACATCAGTTAAATCATAAATGCATAAGACAATTCCTTTACAGATGGAAGATAAGAGTCTAAATGGTTCCTGTCTGTGGCATAATAGATAGTGCAGTTAAAATCTCCCCCAAAATCAGCACATTCCGAGGCAGACAATTTGATAAAACTCCACTTACACAGTAATTCAAAAGAGCTTCATCCTTTCCCTCTGTAGCGAAATAAATGTTAATGAAGCAAACAGAAGTTTGATCAAAGTTGTCCTGAACTTTTAACAACCTTTCTAATACTCTTAAAAAGAGGTTTAAAAGAGGAATCCCATAATCTGTATCGCAGACTTAGACTAAATATACAGCTCATTTGCATTTTCTGACACAAACTATCCAGC
>JAWLRI010000005.1:351589-366302 GCA_034781795.1 Crypturellus tataupa | reverse complement strand
AGAAGGTAGAAGATAGTTGAGGCTTTCAACTGCCTTTGAGTTGACTAAATAGGAGAATAATACTGGCCACAGGGAAGCAATCTCTGCACCAAAATACAGAGAAGATATTTCTCACTCTGTTAGGTGAAACTAAAAGATCTATTGCTTTCTAAGTCTTGCTAGATGAGGTATAAGAGGGGCTATGATACCTAAAGCTACATAAGGAGACTTAATTTTTGGAAGAAGTAATTGATAGAATTCTTTTTTTTTAAATAGTATTGATACAATAACTGTGTGGGTAGAGTCTGATTTCAATCAAGTTAAACTGGAAGTTCACAGAAAATTCCAAAATATCAGAGTAACCAGCTTTATCAACAGTCTTCTAGAGGGAATAGTGTGGGCAAAATATGGTAAGTGATTTTAAATGGAGTTCATTATGCTTCTGAATTATATGAATTACAGTGTGTTTCTTATATAGCAGGAAACTGAACCAAATGACCAGAAATGTCCTTCCTATGTTCTCATAGGTGATGTCTTAATTGCTCACTAAATTTAAGTGAATGAAGCCACATCACTTCACTACACAGTTTCTTAGGTGCATAGGGGACAGTTTCAATTAAGATGCTGATTCTATAGAGGCTCTAAAGTAAAAATAAAATATATACATATTCTTAATCTCTAGTATTCTGAAAATGTGCCAAAACTCTGGGCTCTGAGTCCAAATTATCAGTTAAAAAGTGGGAAACATTTCAAACTCTTAAAGTTATTCTCCTTCGCCATATGTGTAGGAGGAACATATATATATAACTGCAGAATGTTTCAAAGTATCTGCATAGTGTTTATATTCTCATTTTAATATCAATCAGGAACTTGGCAAATTCATATTCTCCGTCTTGATATTTCATTGTGTCGAGAGTGTTGTACCGTATGTACCTCTTAATCTGTGACTCAGTGACACTGCATTTTCTAACCGCTCTTTTGGAACAATTATGTCCTTCCAATTTTATAAAGCTTATTAAGAATAGCAGGAAATCAATGATCTTCCATATTAGTCTTCAGAGTTGTTGTAGCGTTACAATGTGATTGTGCTATAGGTAAGATTATGTGATGGCGTGGCACATACAGAAGTTGTTGAACTGATGCTACATAAATCTCACCAAATTTGACCTGGCATTTTATATCAGCAGGGTATTTCCATAGAGTAAGTGCTATCTATCAAATCATTACTTAAGTCTAGAATTTATTTAAATAATGTTGGTACCTGGACAAATGTGATCTAAAAAAGGAATTATGCTGCTTTATGCTGCCCTCATTAAAGAAAGGGATGTCAGAATGACACAGCATAAACTCAATTCATAAATTTTCTTCAAAGAAACAAGAGGTTATCTGATTGTGTAGCTAATATTGTGTGTATTACAAACCATGCAAGTTTCCTCTGGTTCTTCCTTTACAACACCGTCAAAATGTAATTTGGACTAAAAAAATTTTTATAGTCTGGCCTTAAGTCTCTGTAAACTTTCATTTTTTAACCTGAGCCTGGAGCTCTTCATTGTTAAAGAATTAATGTTAATATCTAAGCATAAACTGACAATACTTTTTCCAGACATAACAACCAAATTTCAAGCTATTTGAATTAAGATTTGAAAAGGATCAATAATACTTTTACAAAATACTTATACAGCTCCAGATGTTCCAGACGACCTGGGAAAAATTCAAAAAAAAAAAAAAAAAATCAAAAAAATCCTAATTCTAAAAAAATTGCTACGTAACTCTTCTTTTATTCTCCAGGAACCAATTCATATTGTAACATTTTTTTTTATTATTATTATTATGAGAGCAGCTGAATGATGATCTGTGTTGAAGGAAACTAGTTTTAGTGTTAAAGTCTTATTTTTCCTCATCTCTATGCTCAGCAAAAGGCACAAGTTTTAATGCTGCCCTCAATTTAAACATGAATTTGCATAGACAAATAACCCAGGTTATTAGGAACAATTTTTGATTTAACAAAATAACAAAATGTATGAAAATCTGAAAAGCAGCTTCCTGTTTCTTTATGGTTTTCTTTTTGTTTGTTTGTTTGTTTCTGCACAAACTGTTGTGAATAGCCTGAGATTTTAAATCTGGACCTCATTAATCCTAGCTGCCTGGTATCTTTAGGATCTCATACTAAATTTCTCATTTTTTAACTTTCATCATCAGAAAACAATGATACTGACATTTAATCATTTTTATGGGTCATACAGTTGTAAGGTGTAAGGTGAAATTGAAGGTGTGAAGGGAGTTTTTAAAATTTAACCAGTCACACTTCCTCCCTTTCAAAAGTAGAAAAGTTTCCAAGTTTGAGATTCACTTTCTATAGAGAAAGAACTAACCACAGTAAATCACTTCATTCTTGGAATAAATCCATTGAGTAAGCCTGCGTTGCAGGAAGAATGAGTTTAGCTCATGCTGTCTTGTTTAACTTATGTAAAAACCCAAGCTCAACATGGCAAACATAAAAGCAGCCTAGACCCTGAGTATACTAAAATTGTCTGCAGAGACGGATCGTGTAATGTAAGGTTTACTGAATCCCTGCAGCTTTTCAGCAAAGCTTACTGTGTGAGATGCAGGGAGAATATCTTGGTGTAATTTAAATGAAAATGTTGACTAGCCCTAAAAGCTCCTTTAGATGGCCTAAACTGAACAGGGAGCTATTTGCCATGTCCTCAACACCTACTCTTTAAAACATGGGAGATTCTTACCCTGGGTTACCAAAAAGTGTATCAATGGTGAAATGATGAAATTATAAAAAAATCATGTTTGTTAAGACTTCAAAGCACACGAAATAGCTTTTAATAGAGAGATAAAGTGCAAACAAGATCATTGTTCAAAAGGAGTGCAAAATAAATATAAATGTCAGCTCAAATGTCAGCTTTCCATTACAGTGCAGAGAACCATCCCATGTTTTTGAGGCCTAAAGTCTCCAGGTTGGAAAAAACGTGGAACATAGTCAAGACTGTGAAAAATACCTGCAATTTGGAGACAGTTTGCTTCAAGAAGCTGAACTGCCACTGTGCTGTGTATCCTGATCTCACACCGCAATGCAATGGTGCTCAGCATCCCACTAGAGTTAATGCACATGCAGTCTGTAGAAATGTTTTTTAGTGGACAGCTGTCACTCAGTCTACAACAGTTCATCCATAATCAGCAAAGCACTTTTTTCTGGCATACACTGACATCCCCTTGACAATTTAACATATGTTTTTGTGCTTTGTTGAACATGGGTGGCCTTAAGCATTTTCCTTAAAGGTTTGCTGAATATCTAACTCTTGTTGAAAGCTGATTGCTTTGCTGGGCTGGAGTCTAAGTGAGAGACACTTTAAGTTTTCCAGTATTAAGGCATATAATACATCTTGCAGGATGTATTCATCAAACTGTTTCCCAGCTGTATTGTGAAAATTATGCTCTGTGATTTAACTTTGAAGGAATTTTTCTTTTAAATTGTACAAAATATATGCAAAATGTTATTTTTACCCTTCATCTTGGTTTTACTCCTCAATAAATTCCCCTAGAATTGTGTCAGTGATCTAAAAATTAGTAATGTAGGTGGCAAGTATTCGAGAAGCTGTATAATAATCCTATTACCTTTCACAGAATCAGTTGTACAGGCCTTTTCTGAAGACATGAGGAACAAATCTTCAGAACATTCTCTGACTCTACATCTCTGATTGAAGGTGTTTTGAAAGCCAAGGTCATTATTCAGGTTTAGTTCTTTTCACAATAATCCACTGAATTAAAAGACAGCTTTCACTTGTTTTTTATTGCAGTTAGAGGTTCTACAATGTTATATTCCTATACGTAGCGTACCAGTACAATCTTTGGAAAAAAACACAGCTGACTCCTTAGCATTAAGTTTAGAAATTGCTGTGTCAAGGTAATAGCCTTTTTCACCATGTCTAGCTTTCTTCTTTGAAAATATATTCCTGGAAACATAAGAATGGAATTGAAACTCAACACTTATTTTTTTCCTTAGAGATACAGACTACTGTTTTGCTCTTTGCAAAGAATCTTCACAGATCCATGAAAATTCAGAGGTCCCTATGATTTATGGAAGAATCTTTTGAAGCTCAGAGTGGTGCTATGAGGTTTTCCTGTATCCTCTGCAATAGTACCTCAATGAAATACTTGTTCTTAATGTGGCTGACATGTACAGAACCCCCTAACTTGGCCGAGAGCTGCAATAAATTTAAGAAAATTAAGCTTCTTGTACGGGCCAAATTAAACTCCGTCTCTGTCACAAACGCCTTCAAGATTTTAACTTATATTGATTCAGATACAACTTCTGATGAAAAACTCAGTCTGATTATCTTGATCTTTTTGTCATAGACTGACCATTTATACTGACATTAGATATATTACCCAAATACTTTTCAATGGTTATTTATTAGGGTTCAAATTCAGCAATGAGCATGGAATTTCCTGGCAAAATAAGGCAGAAATCAAGAAGGCACTGAACAGACCTGGAATTACCAGAGTGAGGATATTATGGCAGAAAATTGTGGGCATCCTGTTTTGTGTGTACATGTAAGAACCTCACCCAGAGACATACTGCTGAAAAGTGATAACACTGTAGCCCACCATGTGCTGTATTACCATTAATAGTAACAGGGAGATAACTATGCACTGAATTGCAAGGCTGAGGTCTTGCAGGATTTACTTGAACAATTCAATCGTGAGTATGGATTACAGATTTTCCCCAAAATCAGAATATTTTTATTTAAGGTGATTATTTTTGCCTCTATTTTATAAGGTTCAGCAAGTAGTACAAGCTTAGCAGTCTGTTGAACTAAGAATTGTTGTTGCAAATTTTTAGAAACCAAGTATATTCTGTGAGATATGTCTTCTATTATGAACAAATTTTCAGTTAAGTGTAATAAACTTCTTTTTGATTTTTTATACAGCTTTCTTTCTTAACCTCAAAGGGAGAAATTTTTGGCTTTCTTTAAGTCTGAGTAAGTCAGACTGGATTTGGGCCTTTCACACTTACTGATTTTTATACCACACATTTCCTAGGAGGAATAAGTGAAGGAAGGAAAGAAGACACTTTTACACTACCAGAAATACTCAAGCTGCATTATCTAACGTTGCTTTAAACATAACCCTATTTATTTCACCACTGGACAGATCAAAGAGATGTATGTACTGAATTGCGATTGGACTTTGTGGTCCTTTATCTGTGGTGATAACAAACTAGTTTTGTTTGTTTCCATATGGAATAATCCTAGGTTCAGTTCATGATCTCTGTGGCTGTTAGAGAGGACAGGAAAAAAATTGTTTTAGTAAAGGAGGAAAAACTTGGGAAAATATCTCTAGGTGCTAAGATGATGTAACAATGGGAAAATTGTAAAGAGTCTTGCTAGACTGTTTCCAGAACAAGTTAGAAAAATATCCATCATACATGGTCATAGACCTCAGACATCAAATTAGATATCTCCACAAGTATGTCCAATTTTATAATTTAGGGGACTTTTTTGTTCTTGAGTTGGTTGTCTGCATCAAAGAAATACTTTTCATTCAAAAAGATGACAGTCTCCAAACTCTGCTTTCTTACAAACTCCAGTCTTGCCCACAAAAAATACCTTCAGGAGTTTTACTTATTACGGAAAACAAGGAAAGTAAGGTGCTTTCAGCTACTTTACAGTAACTTCCCACAGACAAGCAGGAAGACAGTAAAATTTATTTGACAGGTGAATGCAATGGAAGCTATCATAAAAGTTTTATTAAATTTAAGTCTCATAATAACTTGGTGCCCACTGAAACAATGAAGTCATAGTACTGAAAAAGAATTATCAAAATGGAATGGAAAACTACATTTAAAGATGCAATAGAAAGATATCCAGATAACAAAGCAAAAAATAAAATTAATTTTTGAAAGTGTTCACTAGTAGAGATTTTGCACATGACTAGATATCTATTATTGAACTAATAAAAATAACACTGTTATTGAGAACTAATGTAACAGTTTTAGTTCTGTATGAAAATTTAAATCTGCAAAATGACTTTATACTTAGGCATAGGAAAATTATCACCTTATTTCTCTTATACTATATTCACTAGTGTGTGAAGAGTGTGCACATGCCTGCAGAGATAAAAGATTCAAACACGTGTGTACCTTTGCCTCTGTTGGTAAAAAGGGAAAACTCTTCATTAAAAAGCATCTGCCGTAAAAATCCTTTAATCATTTGCAGAGTAACCAAGATCTACTAGTTGCCCAGCTGATTTTGAGAGCCAAAACTCTGATCCATAACTGAAAGACCACTATCTTCCTTTTCCCTTGATATTGGTGTTAAAGAAAACACCTGGAGATTTAGTGAAATGGACTTCTGTAATGCACCAAGTCTTAAACACCTAAATTGAATCCCTGAATTTGCATAGGAGCAATGTTGACAGCCATATCTGTACGAGGCTCTGTCATGAGTTAACAAGAACCAGCTGCTAGGCATTGAACAGATTTTATTTTCTTGCTAAGTTGATCAGTGAGAACTTGAGAAGTGAAGGAAGGAGACAGCCCTCACACTGCCTTGCTCTAATGAGTAGTGAACATTAGAAGTGGCAGCATATTAATACGGCAGAAAAATAGTAGTTTTGAACTGGAGATAGACATGGAACAATTGGGATGCCTGCTATCAGCCAAAAAAACAAACAAAGAGAAAAACCCAACCACCAACCAACCAACAAACAGGAAAACACAAATAGAAAAGTGTGGTTTGTGGGGATAGTAGTATGTAGTCTGAACAATGTCATCACAGGGTGCAAAGAAAATTTATTCAGTATTGATAAAATTCCCAGAAGGGTGTTTTGTGAATTATTTTCTCATACACAGATTATTGCTGCTCAGGACTGTGCTCCATTTTCCTGAAGAGGCTTCTTCATTTTTCACTTTTCAGTAATGAAATTCTGTCTTGTAAAGTGGGCCTTTAGTTCCCAAACAGAATATGTGTTGACCCAGCTGATGTTATAAATATAGGGAGTGGGACAAGCAGATTGAATTCCTGAGAGATTTGCTAATGAATGTGTAGTTTGTGTGAGTAGTGCTGAATTAATATGCAGTTTTGTTTTGATGATTATTTCCTTTGAAAAAATGAGCGAGCTGCCATATCCCATTATTTATAATGGTTTTAAAATGACATTCATTGAAATATGAGTTGCTAATGTGACCATAAAGATAATCACTACTTTTTACATAGTGGGGAGCCTCTATTATAAATACTTTGCCATTTCCCTTTCTAGTAGCACTGAAGGTTTATACTAGTCTCGAGGAAGATGACTCCAATTTAGTGGAAGCTTTGAGTTCACACCCTGAAAACTGAACGAATCAATTTATAGTGGAGAATATTAACCTGTCACAATGCAGAAAAGTGTTTTCCTAAAACGAGTTTTTATCAGGAGTATCTCTGCATCTGTGAACTATAAGTCAAATTCAGTTGAAAATGGCACACTCAGAAGTGTGAACATTTCCTGTGAAATGTAGAAAAAAGGACCAACTAGTGGCCATTAGGATGTCAGAACCCAGAGAGAGCTATTGTCCCTTTCTCAGAGAACAAGGAGACTCTGAGCAGATAAATCTATGCTGGGAACACTGGCAAATCTGGTGGGTGGCAGAGAGCATTTATGGGAAAGAAAGAAGGTATTTTGAGCTCTGGTAAGTCTAAGCTTTGTAGCTTTGACAGGAGCGGCTGTGTTCTGATAAAGCAGTTTGTCCTGCAGAGAAGATAAAATGCTTGATAAGGAATGTGGAGAGTGTCGTATGAAAGACAGGAAGGATAGAAATGGACTGGTAGAGCTTCCATCGGGGGGAAAAAAATCATGTTTACTTCAACCACACTGTTTTGTTCATCCCTCCATTATGAGAAATCATATCCTGTGGGATATATGAGGAAGGGAAGGAATCTGGGATGAGAGGAACATTTTCCTTCAATACTTCTAACGCTTGCCACACTGAAAGTGCAGCGAACAAACAAGTAAACAGTTATTGAAATTGAAGTTGGCAGTATTATCTAAAAATCACGGGAATATTAAGTTAGGGAGGCTTTTTAATTGTTCCAAATCTCTCCCAAGAGACATGTATTTTTGCTTGTGACAGATATTGTATACATCCAAGAGCTTCATATATATATATAACTCTATATATATATAGTTAAGAATTATAAGGTGAATAAGAAAGAGACTTGTGTTCCTTCCTAACAAATTCATTTACTCTGTATTACCCAATTCTGAAATTTGCAAATTTTGTTGTAACCTGCAATTATATTACTGAATTCAACTGAAAAGTTCGCTTTCTTTTTCAGGAAAATGCAGTGACTTAACAGCAAACTCATGCTTTCCCTAGAGGTCTGACATACTACTCTTGTTAACATAGATATTTTCCTGTCCTGAATGGCTGCCATTAAGACTGAAATGAATAATTTCCTGTTTGCAGTATATATATCAGACCACTGCTATAGAAAGGCTCCAAAGGAGGATGCAAAAGATATAAAGGTTATTACAAAAGTGTTGGGGAGAGTGTAGCTAGGAGGTGTCCTGTGTTTTCCTGCACTTTAGGGTGCTTTAGCAGAATATTATACCAAGAAGCTTCTTTAACTCCTTTCCAGCCAGGATCTTGTTTGTGGAATACCTACTGCTGTGAAGGTCAGACCTAAACGAGAAGCAAGTGGAATAATAGTTCTCAAAAAAGCTTTGGATAGCTGTGGTTAATCAAGATATGACTTATGTGTTCCACAAAAAACTACATGACAAAGATATGACTTGTTACCATAAAACAAACCGTTTATTTTATTAGTCTCTATTTCAATAATATTTATATATGTGCCCATCAAAGAAAGTAAATCCATAACTACAAAATATAGTACAAGAAATTTTAGTTTCAGTAATTTTATTTCTTTAGATCGGGATAGGATATAAGCAAAGTCTCACATATAAAAATAATCATTAAAGTATCAGAATAGTAAATATAAAGAGATAGTTGGTCTGCTACTATGCATTACCACTACCTTATAAGTCTCACATAATTAGGAGTGATGCAGTTGGAATTATCACTTGCAGGTGAAAATGCAGTGGCAATACACTGATACTATTGAGCATCTTTCCAATTCAGTGGAATAAATTATACGTCTCTAATTTGCCTTCTAGCATAAAATAAAGTTTGATGTAAGAGTTTTACTTTTAGCCTTGCCCCAACCATTTGACAAACATAGAGTGAATGGCTATAGCATTCATCTACTTTGATCACGGATACTTATTTTGCAAAGATCAAAACAAGTATACAGAGAAGTTACATATAATTTTTCTTAGGAAAATTTAAGGAAATAATTGATTATTTAATCAATTGACTTGATTAAATAGGTAAAGGACTATTTCTCCTATAGATGGAAATGATGCAAAAACTTATCATATAAATTTAATCCCAGTATATAGCATCTAACCTGGCTGGTTGAATTCTAATAGAAAAACAAGAAGATGTAGAAATGGCACATAAAAATCTGTGGACTGTGTAAGTATTCTGCCCAGACAACAGAAAATCTTTTGAAATTTAAGCTTAAAGAAATTTGTTTCAATTAAAGTTTTTATGTTTAAAGGACTCTTGATCGTAAATGGAGAACTGGAATGGACCAGTATATTCTATCCAGGTAAAGCAGACAAAGTAGATGTTTTGTCTTTTCCATTTTTTTTGAATTATCAAGTTATTATTTTCCTTTCTTTTGCTGTCGTTTTAGATAATGACTTAGAAAGAGTCATGTAGCATGCAACATTAAATTACTGTCACAGATCAGTTGCAACATCTACTTGTCCTATAGGAAATCAAACTTGAAAATATATTAGACAAGGAAACAGCGGGAATGGATTTCCACTGAAACACCATAACATGTGGGTAATATAAAACATTTCATATTTATATTAGATGTATTTCATATTTATGTTATATGTAGAATGAGTCTCTGTCCTGGATGGAAATACAGAATATTTTTTTTTTATTTGAAGTGATATTTAGAGAAGTCTCCGTGCTTTAGTTTAAGTTTTCTCTCACTGCCCTCAGTAAAACATTTCATATATAAGATTCATTTTATTATGTTTTATGCTAATTACCTTCTTATGTATACTTAAATATATATATATATATATTAGTTTGTGGAATACTTTATACACACAAATGAAGTCATCAGGCATTCGAGCTTTTTTGAGCTTTGTGGGGATTTTTTACTAAAATATTAGTTTTTTTCAAGCTGAATTGTATGTTTTAAATAGAATTTGATTCATGTTTACACTACTTGCTTTTCTTTTCAAAGGTTACTCAGATTCATCATGCTCTTACACATGAAATAAAGGGTGATGCCTTAAAGTAACAGAGATGGATCTATGATACTCGGAAATTAGACAAATTATAACCATCTCTACCTACCTATATAACAATCTACCATCTACAGAACCATCTATAACTTACTATCTCTAGACATGTGAAGGAAAAGAAGGTGAATAGGAGTAGTCAGCATGGATTCGCCACAAGTAAGTCGTGTTTGATGAACCTGATAGTCTTTTACAATGGGATGACTCGTTGGTTGGACGACGAGAGAGTTATGAAGGCTGTCTATCGTGACTTTAGCAAGGCTTTTGATACCACTCCCCATAACATCAGGAAGGTTGGGTTACATGAGTGGACAGTGAGGTAGATCAGAAACCAGCTGGATGGCAGAGCTCAGAGGGTCATGATAAATGAGGCTGAGTCTAGTTGGAGGTCTGTGGTCAGTGGTATCCCCTAGGGGTCATTACTGGGCCCGGTACTGTTCACCATGTTCATCAATGGCTTGGATGAAGGGACACAGTGCACCCTCAGAAAGTTTGCAGATAATATCAAACTGGGAGGAGTAGCCGACGCTCCAGAGAGCTGTGTTGCCATTCAGAGAGACCTAGACAGGTTAGAGAGTTGGGCGGAGAGGAACCTCATGAGGTTCAACAAGAACAAATGCAGGGTCCTCCACCTGAGGAGTAATAACCCCAGGCACCAGTACAAATTAGGGGTTGACCTGCTGGAAAGCAGGGATTTGGGAGTCCTGGTTGACAACAAGTTAACCATGAGGCATCCTGGTTTGCATCAGAAGTGTTGCCAGCAGGTCGAGGGAGGTGATCCTTCCCCTCAGCTCTGGTGAGGCCACACTTGGAGTACTGGGTGCAGTTCTGGGATCCCCACTACAAGAGGGGATCCCTAGTACAAGAGGGATGTGGAATTTCTAGAAAGTGTCCAGCATAGGGCAACAAAGATGATGAAAGGACTGGAGTATCTATCTTACGAGGAAAGACTGAGTAAATTAGGCCTGTTTACTCTGAAGAACAAAAGATTGGGAGGGGATCTGACCAATATGTATAAATATCTGAGGGGAGACTGTAAAGAGGATAGGGCCAAAGTCTTCTCAGTGGTGGCCAGTGACAGGACTAGGAGTAATGGGTATAAATTAAAACACAGGAAGTTCCATCTCCACGTGGGGAAGAACTTCTTTCCTGTAAGGGTGCCAGAGCCCTGGAACAGGCTGCCTAGAGAGGCTGTGGAGTCTCCTTCTCTGGGGATCTTCAAACCCGCCTGGATGCCACCCTGTGCCACATGCTCTAGCTATCCCATCTAGAGCAGGGGGAATTCGACAGGATGATCTCTAGAGGTCCCTTCCACCCTCAACTATTCTGTGATTCTATGATAATTACTAAAAAACTGGTAGTTATTACAATCATATTCTTAATTTTGGTGGCAATTTAGGATTTTATAGTTTTGGACATTAACTAAGAGATCTTAATTATATTAGCTGCTTCCCCCTATGAAAAGCAAAATGTTTTCCACAGAAAGCATTGATTGCTTCAACTCATAACCCTTCTACCCAAACTTCTACTCAAAAGAGTAAAATACGCACAACATTTCTTTTAAAAGTTAAACGCTGAAAAACACTTTCAGGAGGAAATTTTTTGAAGTGCCATATTACAACTGGAGATTCTCATTCATTATAGTGGGATTACCGGCTGACACATCTTGAATGACATATTGCATTTTTACTTTTAGAGCTCTTATGCAGGAGCTGATATGTTTGAGACATTCTGATAGAGTGCTCTCTCTCACTCAGGTTTTCCCTTGGCTTCTTCAAAAGACAAGGTTAGTGGTTGTAGGACACTGTTTCAAGATGAAGCTTTTACTTCCATGTGCAGCCTCACAAATGCTAGCTGACCTACAGATACATAAAACAAAAATTAGCATTTTTATAGTCAAGGCATAATATAAGTGTATTAGTCCTCTGTAAAAGGCTCTCTTAAAAAAAAGTGTATCTAAAATTTTATATATAATGGTAAGAATCAGCCTATGAGAATCTCTGGTTTTATGTTTACAATCTAGACTCAAGGTTAGTTATTACCAGTCTATGAAGGAAAATAAAGTGCATAATTTGGTGTTTTCCTGAACCAAAAGTCAGCTCCTTCCTATAAAATGTTAGTTGTGCAGTTTAGGCATTTTGCCTAAATATTGATATTAAAAAACCTGAGTTTAATGGTAAGCTTCTGGAATCTTCTGGTCCCATGGATGCCATTAACTATCCTGTGTATATATACATATATTTATAATATATTTATAAAAGGTAGTTTTCCAGCAAGGAATTCTGATGTTTACTTTTTACTGTATCTATTTCCTCCTTTCAGTGTAAAATAAAACACTAATGATGTGTGATTCTTATGTCTCCCTCTTACACAGATAGACGAGGAAACATCACAGGCCTAGTGCTTAAACATCAGCCCCTACCCATGTGCATAAATATGGTACTTTGATATCAGCTGGATTGCCAATGAGATAATCTTCAGCATTCTTCTTGCTTATGACTTAAAAATATGAAATCTTTACATGGATTTTTTATTACATGTGGAAAATGCTTTAGTAAATTGAATTTTAGAGGAGTAGATTTACAATAATCCAGCTATTTACTTTGTCATTACAGATTAGTACACATTATAGACAATCAAAACTTTCACTGAGGTTCTTATGGTATTTTTAGATGGACCATTGGCATAACTTTATGTTTTAGCACATTTGGATGGTATATTTTGAATTTTCTTAAACTTACCAAAAGCTGCAGAAGCAGGCAAGGAAAGGCAAAGAACGCATAAACTCTAAACTTCATTTTTGTGAAACTTGAAAGAGTAATGGAAATTTACTTACGACTAAATACGCATTTTCTAATCCAGGAATCTCCCTAATTTATCAGAAGACCTAAGATACATGATGAGCTGTATAAGACACATGCATTAAGTAATTTCCCTCAGAAAACATTTAAAAATTTGGAATTAGCAACATTTCTCTTCTACAAAAATAAAATACTTTAAATCTTGGATCTTTGCTGTAGTCAGTAAGGGATATTTAATCACCACTCTGGAAAAAAAAAAAGGAATAAATAAAACTTATTGAGAGCGCATGTCTTCATTTTTATTATACTTCTATTGAAATGTGAATTATTTAAAGTATTAAAGTCTTTCAGTTCATCAAATAAAAACAGTCTGAATTCTGCCATTCTGCCATCTTCACTGAAGCCAGTGATTAGCTAGGTGGCCCCTGGTCAAATGACAACTGATGCAAACCCTTTGTTTAACATTTTTAATTTTTACTGAATATTTTTAACTTGTCAGAACTGCCTTTAAGGAGTCAGGTATGCTGCTGTAGCCCATGATTTTGGGAGAGGGAGGAGGTAGATTTCATTAATAGTCATCTCTGAAATGACCACAATCACAATTTGTACCTCCCCCATCTTCTTCCCAATTAGAATGTGTCCCGGGTAGGTGTAACTATTGCTAATTTACCACTAATTTAATTCTGAGAGCATCACAATGGCATGAATATAATTATAAAACCTGTTGGAGAAAATGATTAAAGCTCAGTTCAGCTGGGTCTACATGCTAATGTGACTACAATTTAGAAAAACCCTTAGAGGTCTCCTACAGGAAAATGTTGAAAAAAATAGTGACTTTCTTGACTTTTTGTGATAGCCAAATTATCATACTAAGATTATTTTATTGGCCTTTGCAGTCACTCTTCAAAATACTATTAGTTAAAATATCTATTAAGTAATAAAACACATTGTATGACATCACTTTCAGTATTCAAGAGAACATTTAATTTCATGAAAGAGTATTTCTTCTGTAAAGACACATGTGTGTTTCTCAGTAAAGAGAGTAATTCATTAGTTCTTGTAGAGTCAGCAACTGAATATACAGAGATACTTTCTTGAGATTTCATTGCAAGTTATTGGACAAAATACCAAGTTTCTCAGGTTCTACTGCATTGTATTATTGTTTTTGTCGAATTGAATTTATTATGGTTCTCTAAAATTACCTCATTCATCTTTTAATGTCTTCTAAAGGCATTCAAATGTGTTATGAACATTGATTGCCTTTGTGACCAAGCAAGTGTATGAAAAATAGTAATCTATTTTTTCTTTGTCAGATTCTTTTGTTCTATATATTATATAGAAGGGATCACTTCCAAAAAGTATTCCTTTTTACTACTAGATTTCTTTCATCTTAACAAGGAAGCTGGACAGCTGGGCTCTTTTTCTCTTACAAATACTACATAAATTCAGTGAAAGTTTTTTCAGGGAAAAAAGGATGCCTCTTTTCAGTAGTGGCCAGTGACAGAACAAGAGGAAATGGCCAAAAACTTAAACATCAAAAGTTCCACAGGAAC
>JAWLRI010000005.1:328322-351489 GCA_034781795.1 Crypturellus tataupa | reverse complement strand
GACTAGATGACCTCTAGAGGTCCCTTCCAACCTTAGGCATTCTATGATTCTATGATTCTATGATTCTATGATTTTTTTTGTACACATTTTTAATAATAAAAAAAAAATCTGTACAGAGAACTATGAAGGAAATTGAAAATGACTGTAAAATCTAACTATGCTGAATTTTGATAGCTGTCATTATTTCTATAGCTGGTTGTTCAACAGTTTATACTCATTATCTCTTCACACTGAAGAGTATGGGGACAAATATTTCTTTTCATTTCATTTTGTTCTCTCCTACTCCCTTTCCCCTTCCCTAATTCTGCAGATGGCATGTATCCTGCTACATACCACTTTTTTCTTCATATTGTTTAGCATCTTGCTTTTATATCTATCCCTACATATTTTATTCCTTATGTTTCCTTATGACCTTTCTCAGACCTGCTTTCTGGTTTGCATTTATTTTCCCTTTGCTTTTTTGTTAACATGTTTTGCATCGTGTAAAATCATCTGTATAAAGCCTCTATGCAAAAATCTTATGTTTGTGATAGTTAGTAGGATTTTCACTTGACAGAAGTTAAATTCGGTTGATTATGATTCTGTTGATTATGTTTTGAAAATGCATCATTATATCTACAGACAGAATTCCCTCTTGCCAATACCACAAGTTCATGCTACGTCCCGTGTTTAAAAGTAAACATAATTCATATGGGCGATGTTTAGCATCCATACCTGAACTCATCAGTGAGTGTCCTTGTATAGCCAAATGAGAGAAATTGACATTCTGAGGATGAATGTTTAGATCTACACTAAGATGACAGAAATTATAATCTAGAAAGGATTGTTCTCCTCTACTGATTGATTCAGATGTTGACATTTACACTAGGATGTTGTTAGAATGGAAAAATCCCATATAACAAATCTCAATATGGGAAAGTCCAGCAGCAATGGGATTCAAGTGCTTTCCTTGTCTTAAAGATTAAGTGACAAGAGAACTGAGCTAGCTGCTTTTAACTCTTAAAATTAAAGCTATCGTTTATATTTTGTCTCCACTTCAGCCCTATATTCCAACTAAGATATTCTGACTTTAAACTTTATAAAACTGAACTTTAGTTCAGGCATTGGTGGTAATATAATCCAAACAGACAATAGAAATGTAAAGCAAAAAAAAAAAAAGTGAAAAGTGGTACAAATTGTTTGGATTGGTTTATCTGGTCTATAAGAGTAGAAACATGGATGAAAGGTCCTTGTTAAGGTGAGATCAAAGGAACTATCTTCTCTTTAGAGAAGTGAAATTATTATCAATCCTCTTTATTGATAATGTCACAAGTGCTTTAGGCCAAGACTTTGGTGTTATCAGGTAATTTTACTTTTTTTCCCTATATTGCCTAAGCTGTTTTAAGTCTGACTTTTTGCATCTTTCATCTCTCCAACTCACACCTCATAATAGTTCCTTTTGCTATCTAAATATATGAGAAAGCATTTTTTTTTTTAAGAAGTAGTATCTGCTGCTGAAATAATGAAGAGATCGGAATTTTCTTATAGGCCTATTGAACCAGTAGGTTGACAATTCTCAGTAGGTGCACTATCCACTAGATTAAAAAAAAAAATGACCATGATCTAGGCAAAATCTAACACCATTGCTTTTCAAAGGGGATGTTACTGAGAAATATATCAACAGGCTGATTTTTTTTTCTTTTCTAGCCTTATGAAGATGCTATATCTATAAAAATAAGCTTTGATAAACTTGAGGTATTTTTGTTGTATACTTGAGGCTACTCTGAGTTAGAAGTCATACTGTCTGCTAGTAAATGCAAATTTGCATGAGGATACTATTCCTCATGGAAATACACTTTACTTGAAATGACTGCAGATATCTGAGTAATGAGAAGTTAATACTCATTTTCTGGTAGTCAGAATGAAATTTTATAGCTGTATGAATACACAGTTTTATGTAACATTTTAAGAGATGTGATGTGATAAATTTTTAAAGAAATAAGATATTATAGGGTGGATAAAACAGAAATGATTTGGTTCCTAGCATGATTTTGAAAAGATTATAAAACAGGACCTCATGAGAGAGTTTTAGGTATTTGCAACAGACAACAAGGCTTGGATCTGGTTATGAATATGGTATAATTATAGTGATAAATAGTACTAGAAATCATATCATTATGAAAGAATTTAACTTCCTACAGATAGAATCATTACTAATACTGATGAAGCCTGATAATTTTGTATTATAAAGATTTACATATTGTAAAAATGTTTTTTTAAAAGAGCATATTTTTTCTACCAATCAATCAACAAAGGGCTGAAACCCTGCTCTCATGAATAATGAAGAGGTAAGGGAAAAAGTGTCAATAAAAATTAATTTGAAGCACATGATGACACATGTCAGCACATGATGACATGATGTTTCATTGCAGTTAAATAAAAGGCTAAATAAGAATACATTCTCTACTGTTGATTTTAAAAATGCAGAATTTCAGAAGCTCGAGAAAGCCATTAGAGAAACAAACAGGACAGAATATCTCATGATATTAATTTTGGAAAAGCATTAATTCAAGCTATTTAGAAATTGCTATTAAAAAAGGCAGAAACATTTGTAAGACATTCCTTTCTAATTCAATAGGCCCACACTAATTCAATAGTTCTCTATGCATAATAGTTGAAGAGAGTGGAGAAGCACTACATGCAAAACACTAAGTATAGAACTTAGCAAGCAGATAAAAAAAAGGATAGAACAACAGAAAATATGTTGTGTAAAAACATGGGATTTATAGAAATAACTAGAAAAAGTGGCTGAAGTGGAATCACGTGAATGTAAACCGGGATAACATCACAGGGAAAGCTCTGGTGCCTTCTCTGGGAAGTCAGCATGACCAGATGCCTCTCCAAAGTGTCTGTACAGTAACACACAGTCTGGTGCTGTTACAAGACTATAGTCTATGGGAGTCCTTGGGATGGGAGTGGGATAGCTGTCAAGAGAGGAATGTGGTGTTGGGTAGATACTGCCTCTGCAGGAAGGGCAGGCTGGGGAGGCATGGATGGGGAGCTGCTCCTCCTGTGCCAGAGCAGCAGAAACGAATGGGGATCTGCCCAGGGAAGGGCTCTGACCAGCTGAGAGCTGGTGGGTCAGGGCAAGTGGGCAGACCCACATGGTGATATTGTGATGGCTGCTGCAGACCAGCTTGATCAGGAGGAAGTAGACAGACCTTCTTTGGATAAGTCAGAAAAGCCTGCATGTTTTCAAGCTGTAGTCTTCATGGGGGTCTTGAACTTCCCAATATCTGCTGCAAAAGCACAGTGGCACAAGCTATCCAGGAGTTTCTGGAGTGGATTCCTAACATAGGGGATTGAAGAATGAAAAAATGAGATACTTGGTTGAAACTCTTACTTACAAGGCCAGACTGGTTGGTCATGTGAGGACTGCAGGTAGCCTTAGCTGCAATCTTCTCAACTTCATGAGAGCAGTTCGCTCTCTCTAGAGAGGATATTCAGGGATCACCATCTCAAGAATGGTCCCTCATGATAAGCAAGAAGTCTAACACAAGTGGCAGGAGGAAGGAGCTCCAGACTAAGCTCAGACATAAAAATGAAGACAACAAGAGGTAGAAGTAGGGACAGGTGAAGTAGAAGAAATACAGAGATACTGTCTGAACATGAAGGAATGGGAAGGTGAAATGGAGAGGGAAGGGGATGCAGAAGGAGAAAAGAAAGGGAATGGGGAAGTCATTTATGTTGCACCACGGTAGGTGAGACCGTTGATTTCCTTTCTGAACACATGAATTTCTGCATTATTATTTGGGCCAACAGTGGTTTCTGCTGCACAGTTTGCTCACTGATGAGCCCATTGCTACTATTAGTTTCACAGGTCAGACTCAAAGCTCACAGTACTGTTCGGTACATTGTCAGATTTCCCAGTTTTTATGACAACCTATTAAAGAGCAAATGCCTGTGCGACTGAAACAGCAGCTACTGCTTCTCAGTGTAATGCTCAATACTTTAAGCTGTACATTCATCGCTCTTTTTATATTCCTTCTTTCTTTCTTTTTTTTCTCTTTACTCTAGTGTACCTCTCATTAGTATTTCTGTTTTACACCCTAGGAAAGGGTTATGCATTTATAAGGAGTAGATAATGGACGAATGCACTTCTGTGTTTGCCATCTTGGCTTCCCTTTAATGTAATTCATTATTCCGCAAATATATGGTACATAGTGCTGCCAAGTTAATTTGTATAATAATAATGAGCTATTAATTAACATCCAAGAACACATGTTTCTTCCAACAATTTGTGGTAATAAAGTAATTAATGAAAATCAGAATTTCATTCTACAGAGGAAGTCTGTCTCTGATATTTGAAACATTTCAACCATTTTCATACCAATAAGACTGATAAATCCAAAAATTAATCTATTAAAAATGCATATAACACGCGAATAAGTACAATTTAACAGAATTTTCATGTGATGTAGTTATTTTTGAAATAGCTATGTTACTTATTCAAATGATGTATCCAGCAAATTAAGATGACATATGTATGCAATTTCTTATGCATAGAAAAGTATGAATATCAACCCCACCTCTCACAAATTGTAAATTCTTTTGCCATTTTTCCTGTTTACATTTTTTTTTCAAATCAAGGTTTGTATCAAAAACCGTGTCATACAATTTCTTAGACCAGAAAGGCAGAGAAACAATGACGACAAATTGCTGCAGGTGCAGCAAACAATCAACCACCTTTGTAACTAAGTGATTCACAACTTCAGGAAAGGATGAATGGTATTTTTGCTGAGAAGAATTTAACTAGTTCCCTTAAACACTGTCAGTGACTGCCACTGAAAATGCCAGGAGTACATCCAGACCAGAGTTATTCTCAATGATAACTATTACATAATCACAGAATCACAGAATCACAGAATGCCTATTCCCAAAAAACATTTCTTCATTTCTTGCCTTGCCTTGTAGATAGATATATTTTGAAGCAATTTGCTACAACCACTTAATAGGCATAGACCATATAGGCTATAGAATAGCCTATAGGTGGCTATAGAATTGAAGAATTAAGACTTTACATATGGGCATCACAAGTAGAGAGAGATGGAGAGAGAGGACAGTAGTAATACTCTCTTAAGTGGGTCTGTAAGTGACAGAAGTCTTGTGGGTAATCTTGGTGGTGTGAATACACTGATTATTTTATTTCTAGGATGCTATACTATAGGACATCTGTAAAACATAAAACAAAAGCTACAAGCAGCTCTTATTGAAAGAAAGATTTTGAAGGCCAGCTGGCAAAAATGCAATGAATCAGTGAGTATGTCAGAGACAGGAGAGAGAGCAGCTGTGTGGCTGTTTTCTGTAACACTGGTCTCTGCATAACTTCAACACACAAAATTGTTGGTACAAATATTGCTAAGACGCATCACACTGAAAATATGATGACCACTGAAGAAATCTGAACAGTGACAGCAGACAAAACTTCCTGTATCTGCCTTCAACCATCCAAAGTCAATGAGTAGTGAAAATCATTGTTAAACCTCATCTTTCAATAACTAGTCTAATCTTCTGTAATATTTATTTTAAAACCCCGTGTGAACTATGTTTGAATGGTGACTTAGTACATTAACATGTTTGATACATTAATCCCGTATTTATTTTTGACTAATGAGAGTTGATTGTTATTAAATGAGTTAGTGTGTGCCCTTTGTTGCCTTATGTAGTAGGGTCAGAGGTTTTCGATGTTCTTTTCCATATGTGACCTTCTCCTTTTTCTCATTGAATTATCAAGTACTGTGAATGCAACCACAGAGGGGTTTCTGGAATTTGTCTGGATTCCAGGATTAGCTGCACTGAACTCAAGAGATCATCTGTCAAGTAAGCAAATTTATTAGTGATAAGAAGTTGTAACAAAGCTACAAGCAAAGCTAGAAATATAATAGAACTGGACAAGTATATCCATATCAGAACTCTACAGTTAAATCACAGATGCATAATATAGTGACTGGCCACCTCTCTGGTACGATTTTCTTTGATTCTCTAATAGGTACCTGGTACAGAGACTGCTCTTGCTCTTCATGAGATACCCCTCCAGTATTTCCCTATTTTCTTCTCACCACACTGTTGATATCAGCATCATTTGAGTCCTCACCAAGGTATGTGGTTGGTATGCCATGTATATATGATATACCAAGTTATGTGTCATACTCTGTGTTATATCCAGTCAAAACAATGCCAGCCAACACTTATACAAAAGTGTTGGGGGACATAGGGAGATCTTTACGGGCCTCAGGTGAGACATAGGTCTGTGTAGCCCTCAGGCTGCCCTCCAGGTGTTCCCTGGTGCCTGCACAAGCTCAGTCACGCCACTTGGCCTGGCTGAACAGCCCTGCAGAGCACCGGGTGGTTCATCACACCCATGAAAGAACATTCTGGCAGCCTGAAAGTAGGGGCTAGGCACTCCCCAAAGGTGGGGGCCAGAGCGGCAACCCGCTGTGTGACAGGGGAGTGCAGCCAATGAGGACATCTTGGCAACAGCCCTCACCCACTCATGTATCTCCCTCCTCCCATCATCCCTCCTACCGTTCGTCATATAAAAGCTTATGCTAGCTGTAATAAAGTCGTTGGTTGACCCTGAACCACATTGGTTACGTCTTTTGTCAGCCGTCCGGGTGTTTAGGCAGTCGGTGCTGCCTGTCCGCATATAGGGCGCCGTCGGTGCGGCTAAAGCCCTGCGGCGCACCCCCACGGCCTCCTCACCCTGGCTGGGTCCGAACCGACTGGGCCAGCCCGAGAGAGTGCCCCGGCGCGGCGGCGTCCTCCTTTCGGCCCGCGACCGGACATCGCAGAGGATCCAGGATCTTGGAGGGTGAGGCAAGACGGTTCCCCGGGGCGGTCCAAGATCACGTGTGGGAGCGTCGACTCGTTTGGCCAGGCCTGAAGACCTGCGACCTAGTGCCAGCCCTGGCCTGCAACCCTCACAGGCAGATGCCGACACAAAAGCCTCAGTCAACAGTAGTGTGCATAACCATAGATAACCTCCTACTCAGCCAACCATGGGTCTTTCTGAAATGACTCCACAGCCCAAGATGTCTATGGTGTGGATCTGTGCTGTCACTTCTCCTTCGTTTGGGTTTGTCAATCATGGGATTGCTGGCTGCAGCAGCCCCACAGTGTGGTGATTGTGGCTATGGTGAACCTGGGCTTCTTTAATACCCGGGGAGCATCCCAGAGCAGCATATGGACTACACCATCCTGAGCCCCATCATCTTCTCAGTCAACTTTTGTGAACATCCTAGAAGTACATTGCCAACATCCAAGAAAGCACGGAAAGGGTACCTCTATCAGTCAGGTCAGTACAGAAAAGGAACCAGAAATCAGCTAAAGGAAACCTTCAAACCTGATTGTGCTCTAATACCGTGGGATGCTTTGGCTTATAAGGACAGGTTTCTTATAAGATTTCTTATAAGGACATCATAAGGATTGCAGCTAAACCAGTTACTGCTAAGGTCACATGTATGCATGTGAAAGTAAGAGAAGAAACCTGATTTTGATCTGGCTTTACACAATCCAGTGCTCTTTGGGATACCAGATTTTTAGATGTTTTAATCAGCACAGTATGTGGAGGCAAAGTAGAGTAAAATGTGAAATGTCTTCATAGGTGGTGATTTCTGAAGTTTTGCACTGTACTTAGAGAATAGTCACCATATTCTGCTTCTCAAACTAAGCTATCTATAAATGTACACTGGCAAAGTGTCAACAAAAATTAATCTCAGATCAAGTTAATTGATTTTTGGACACCAGTTCCTATTTTTCCACTGGCAATCATTTGAGGGATGCATAAGCACTGCATAAATACCTTTTATCTAAAAAAAGGATATAAAAATATGAACTAATGTTTATAATCTTTCTTTATAGATAACCAGGGGTGGTACTTATAGAAAAATAGTTATCTTATTTCTTTTCTTTGCTTATGAGGGAAAGAGTGTAAGCAATTCAGATGTAGATATCAGAACTGATATACATGGAGTTAAGGGATCCTCCAATGCCAGGAATTCAGGAGTTCAAAAAGTAATTCTTTCTGAAAAGAAGAGTTCAAAAATGAAGCTGGGCATTAGTGAAACAAAATGTGAATTGGTTATTCAAATAAACCATCATGAGCTTTTGTATATTTGACTTAATATGACAAAGTTATACTGTCCAAATAACCAAATAAGTTAAAACTTCTTCTCTGGAGAAACCCTTCCCCTCAAAGTTTCCCCTATGCAATAACAACATCTTGAACAAGAGAATTTCATAGTCAGTCTTTTGAATGGAATTGCTCTTTCTTTAACACAAGCATCCCAAAGATGGCAAACTTCTAAATGTAGTTTTTATCATAATGTGAAATACTAAGATAGAATAGAGTAACAAAAATCGAAAAGACAAAGACTCTCAAGAGATGGCTTTTATAATAAGAAGCTGTTTCTCAGAATTTGATTATTTACCTTTTGTCCTTGTTTGACTGTTTATTCCTGTCACTGTTTTCCTGCTCTGCTGTGCTGAGGAAAGAGAAGCTAGAGGATGGAATGAGTGCATGAAGGTAACTCTTCACATGAACCTGAAATATGCCATCATTCAGAAAGGAAAACAGCTGATAAAGAATAAATCTTTTTTTAATGTGCTTGAGCTTGTATTAAAAAATACAGATGTACTGTATGCATATGAAATTTTTGATTAAAATGTCTCTCACCAGTCTGTCTCTTTAATTAAATAAAACCTGCTTGGTATTAATCAAGGCATAAAGAATTTATGCCCCAAATCCAGATTAATTAAAAGCCCGGAAGCTTGAAGAACAGACTGTGTATAAATACTAAAATAAATCAATCCAAACAGTATTTATGGATATGGGCTGTGTATTCCTAAAATATAAATAATTCTAGGAAGTGATTTATGGTAGATTTGCTGTGGAAATACGTTGCTTATTAGGATATATTTAAACAAAGTTAAGCAAACAGTTTGATTTACAAATTTCCTCTTTTTAAACACTTAGTTTTTAATTATAGCTCTATTTGTAACACTTTCTGATGGTTAATTTCATAACAAATCATGAGAAATTTGTTCCTTACTTAATATTCTGCATTAGTAAGGAAAGTCAGAAAAACACTTTCTGCAGTCCTGTACATTCGACAAGGCAATATTAAAACTTCCATTTGTTTTTCCAGGCATGGAGGAGTGTAAGTACCTTCAGTGCTAGGTTTTTCAAAATAAAATCTTTGTTTTGGTTTGGAGTGGAAGTCTAAAATGTGGAAATGTTGTGAGAGCTCGGTCAATGGAGGGAGTAGATATTTTCATCCAGAAGTAGCTTTCTGGGTCTTTGTCCACGGTGGTAAATTTGTTACTATTCCTGTATATAAGAAAAGTTTGTCTTGTGCCTGGCTTTACAAACCATTATGTTTGGTCCTGAGTCTGAGCTTTAGTGTTTAGCTAAAAGTCAGAGATGGAGAAAGCGGAGATTCAGAAGTCCCCAGAGTTTCAAGTGAACATTCAGCTTTGAAGCCATATGGTGACCAACTAATCAGGAGCCCATTGCTTTCAAGGTTGAAGGGGAAGGCCATGGTGGATGTTCCAACCTCATTCTAACTTTTAACTACAGTAGCCGGAGGATCTCCTAAATCATGAGGCCATAGAGATTATGCTCACACATTTACTTAATCTACCAGGTAACAAGCTGACACGAAGTACCAGTTAGCAAAATAAATGGACTAATGTCTCCACTGATGAAAAAGATATTGAATGCTCTGCCCAGAGAACTGACTGATGGCTGTAGTGAATACACAATAGTTATTTCTATGCAATTGCAAAATAATGCAAATTATTCCTTCCTTTGCCAGCATTTCTTATGGTAACAATAGCTGCCAGTTACCACAGCTGTGAAGACAATGCTTGTCATTGCGATAGCTGTCAAATACCAGATTTAACACCTGTTTGCTAATTTTGAAACTGCACAGCACAGACCACAAGATAATAGATTTACTTGGGATGGGATAGGAGTAAAAACCGTTGAGAGAGAAAGTTCATATATATTATGAATACATACATTTTTCTGCAGATGCCACATCTCTTCTAGTGCCCCTTACCTTCCTTTGTCTCTGGCAGGACAGGTTGATAAAATGCTATTTCATTTCAGACAAACAGGCTCTCTATTCAACAAAATTTGAGTGAGGAGATATAAACAAGACCTAGGATTTTGCAGGTTGTTTGTGGTTCAGGTAACACCTGAAAGTCCTAATTTTTGACATCTGCACATAACAGCTGGTAATGAGTATTTGGATGCCAAAAGTCTCTAGTTTTTAATCTCTTGTATTAGACTTGTTAATAAGGATAGATGGAAAGCAGGTGTGGTAGTGGTTGAGGGAGTTATTGGAAGACATAATTGCTTCCCCTATTGTTTTAAGTTTTCTTTTTTTTTTTATTCCTCTTCTCCTTCCTGCACAGTTTGTCCTTATTGCAACTGGTAATTACAGCTAGGGTAAGCAACCAGATTTTACATTTTCTTCAGTGTTTACAAATCTAAATGAGTACATGGAAAAACTGCATTTTTTTTTTTTTTAATAAAAATCTGGGCATTCAAAGTGAAGCATTACGGCTGAAATATGTTAACAAACTATTTAATCCCTTCAGAGCTATGATCTATTGGCAACTGGGAGCCAAGGTTGCTTCTATTCTGCTTCTGGATCTAATATCTGCTCACTTCCACTGATACAGACAGGTTGTTTAGAATCTGTCTGCACTGCACACTGCAGCAGGGTGTAGAAGTCCCCAGAGGGAGCAAGGTACTAGAAGTCACAGTGGCATGAGACCTGCACTGGCTGTAGAGAGCGATCAGCCATCCGTGGTCTGCATCAACCTGTTTTTAAATGCTGTGTAGGCACTTCCTGATGAGAACAAATTCAGCACAGTGTGACTGTTAACACCAGCACCAGGTGTTCTAGGTACATATAGGTATATTAAGGTCATTTTATCTCTTTTGATGTCTCATACTTTCATGAAACTCATCTGTACCAGTAAACATATTACTAATCTGGGTTTGGTTATTTGTACATAGTTTAGAACCCATCTTGCTGCACTAGATATGAAAAAGGCTTTTAAATGGACAGACATAATTATGCAAAAACTTCCTAGAATGAGAAGTACTCAAATAGAAACAGTTATTCTTTTGGGAAAACTAGCAAAATATGTGTTTGTACAAAGTTGGGTCCTCAAATATTAAGTTTACATTGTAAAAAGAAAGTATTCCCTGCTAATGAACTAAAATATAACAAACAGTGCATATATGTGCTAGTTTGAAAGCTGAAGAAGGTATTGCAATGTGACAGTATCAAGTATCATTAGAAACACTGATGAGCAAGGTACTTTCAAAACTGTTTCTCGTTTGTATGTATATATTATATCAAGTATATTAATTAATTAAAATCATTTAACTAAAACATTTAGGATAAATGTGTTACACTGAAAGATTTGACGGGACAGCATTTTACCAATGACCATTTTAACCAAGTGTTCAAAACCTGGGAAAAGTTTTGAAACAGAACAAGCAAACCTGTACTTTGCCACTTTCTGGGTTTTTAACAGCTCTGACTCAGTTCATAGTGTTGCCTTTATATTTAATAAACCTCAGTAGATTTTCCTGTTCTTGACTTGTTCCATCACTTTTTAAAACCCTTAATATCTTCAATGGCTTGCAGCAAGAAATTTCATAGCAAAAAATGTATAGTCACCTTCCTTATTTTGTTCTAAACCTGCCACCCATTCATTCCTTTTGATATATTTTCTCTATTGCACTGAGATAGGAAGTACTATTCTTCCTTATTTGCTCTCTCCGAACACATTTCTGCATTTACAAAGCTGATTCTTCAACTTGAAGAATCCTAGTCTGCTAGGATATTGCTTATGTAGAAGCTGCTTCTTACCCCAGATAATTTTTGCCTTCTTTTTCTGAACCATTTTCAGTTCTCAGTTTCCTTAGACAAAGAAATAAGAACTACATGCAGAATTTAAGCATTACAATCACTGTGTAATTTACATCATTTAGGAGTAACTATAGTTTAGTTAGCAGCAAAAGTCAATATAGTTAGAGAAGTGTTAGCACAGAGAAAAACAACTTTTAAAAGGTTAACTTAAATATTAATCATCATTTCAGTTCATCCTGTTTTGATATAACTGTTCAAATTTTAATGTACTATTTAGAAACAGATGTCTATTTTGACTACCATTATTTACAAGCTCTGAACAGCTCTGCTTCACTCCAGTCCCCAGTCCCTTCCCTTCCCACCTTGCTTGTTATTCTTCAGTATGTTAATAGCTGTTTTGAATTCCTTTCACATAATTTCCTCAAAATTAAGATGTAGTCCTCCTCCAACATGAGAAAATTTTTAGAAGTTAAATTCCATGTCAGATCAGGGCCTGATTAATATAACACAAAATAGTTCTTTTGATCTTTGTCTACTAACCAAATTATTTAAATTAAACCTATACTTTCCCATTGATTTTGAAAGGACTGCTTGAGTAGAAGTGAGCAGAATTTAGTCGATACTTAGAGGAGCTGATATTGGAATACCGTGTATGCTGAAATGTGCAATAAGGGTGACAGGGTTTTAGATAGCACTTCAAATACCATCTCATTCTCACAAATGAAGTGATCTCATTGTCTCTGTCAGAGCTATTCATAGCAAGGCTGTTACTACTGCAGGCAACATTAGATGTTTCCATTTATTCCTTTTGAATATCCCACTGCCAGAGGCTAAATTATAAATCCTCCTTGTGTAAGTACACTCTGTGATAAAGGCAACAAGGTTTTCAAAGTGAAATTAATGCAAATAATTTGTCTTTTCATGATCTCCTTTTACACCTAGTTTTATAAGGGGAAAATATTAATCCAGTGTGCAGGATAGAAAAATTAGAAAAATAATAGCAAACATGTTTTTAATAGTATTCTGAGTTACTATTTTTCCTGAAAAACAGGATTTATCTTTTTTTTTTTATTTTCCCTATTACTTCTTTCATTTTCTGCACTGTTATCAGTATAGAAACAAGTAAACAATATTATTCTCTATCCACTAAAATTATCAATAAATTGTTTCTACTTTTATTAAAGCATGCTTTCTCAATACTCATTTGGTCATATCCTCCTTCATTATGTCTAGCAGTATTAGTCTGTTTATGTTTTTATGTCTTACTTATCATTATGGTATCACTGTCCTATTTACATGACAACAACTATTTAACCATCAATCCAGCATATTAATTTGAATTTGACAAGTGGTAATGCAATGACCTAACACCCTGAGGTTATCACAGTCCTCTGACCATACATTTAAGCAAAATATTTTATGGAATGTAACATTCATTATTTAGCAATCACTTCAACCACACCTTGTCCTCAGCTTACACTCCATATTGTTGCTGAAAAAAATAAAAATGTGATAGACTGGGTATTTTGGTATCTTAGTTAAAGATGTATTACGGAACAATCAAAATGTCACTGTTTAAAAGTGTTGCTAATCAGTGCTCCAGAACGTGCCACCATATCTCTGCACTTGTCTGATATTCCGGAAATGGTTCCTTTGGCATAATACGTGGAATTCCAATGAATTTATACTTCCTGATTATGGTGATATTTTGTCAAGTTGTTGACTCTGTAACAATAACTTTTTAACCTTGATTGGAAAGAGTATTTCTGTGTAGCAAGGATAATGAAAGGCAAAATCAATCTTGCTTCTTATGTAGAGAATTATTCACTGTGCATTTGGTATTTTGCATTATTTAGTGGATACTTGTTTTTCCACAACTAATTGATTCAATAAATGGTCTTTCAGAAGCCCAAGAAAAATGTAGAACTTGAAAGCAAGGATTTAAATGATGCAAATTGCTACGGGTGGATTCAGAACATTCATTTTGTATAAGTATTTATTTGCATTGCTTATCTTGAAAAAAAAGTAATTTATTTAAATAGACATATGTATCACAGTGCCACTGATTAAAGTATATGACTTGATATAATACAATAAATAGAAAGGTGTAGATAAAATTGTTTAAATATATATATATTCACCTCACATGAGAGAAAGGAAATGACTTAGATCCATTGCTGTAGACAAATGCTTTAGATGAATGGATAAACCAGAAACATAAGGAGAGTTCTCCAGGCTTCAGGTGCACACAGGTCATCTGAGAATGTTCTGTTTGCTTACCTATAGTCCTATTTTAAACCAATATATTATTTAAACCAACTCTGAGTCTAGTGTATCAGGAGAATGTGACCTTTTTGTGAAACATCCTATGACTAATACTTATTTTAAAATCTATCATTTCTGAATGTTTTTTTTTAAGTAGGAAAGTTATTTTGAATTAAGGTGTGCCTAATTTTATACTGAAATGACAAAATATAAGTGTGCATTTTTTAATGAGTTTTGCCTCAAAAAATAGTGATTTAGTGATCACTGATTACAAACTCGTACCTTTCAGTGCAAAAAAAAAACACTATAACTATTTTTTGTATTTTTGATCAATTATTATTTCTTCAAATTAAATTAGTAGATTAATTAGATACCAATATCAATTTTAAAATATATGTGTTTCTTTGTGCCAGCATTCTGACACTTTACATAAACATATTGTATTATCTTACCCCTTAGCCTTTATTTGTCAGTTCCTAATTACAAATTGATGAAGAAAGAGAGTAAAGTGACTATTTCTATTTGGCCAGACATAAGTGATGGATAGAAGTGACAAGGAAAATTAGGATGTTTGTTGCATGGCTGTTGGTTTTTCTTTTACAGGGTTACATTGTTGCTTGAGGGAACTTGTAACAGAACATAAGCTTTTCTATTACACTGGCTATTATCTGCATAATTTTTAGAGGCTGGCTGTATGCTAGCTTTTGCCTACTAAACAGATCAGGAGCCATTTCTTTACAAAGTCTGAGACATGAAACTAAAAGTGTGTGGAGATGTAGTGTGCTTGGGAATGGTGCTGATGGAAAGCATCAAATTTTCTTTTCTTACAATTATTTTAATTATTTTTAATCAAATATTTTCTGTATTTCTAATGATTTTTAATTTAACTTTCCACAGATTTTTGTGTTTACTTAAGCTAAGCAGATACTGAAAAAAAATCTTTCAAAATATTTGTGGAAAGTAAATTTGAGCAATTTTAGAAGGTCACAAAATTATTTACTGGACCTGTTTATTTGAAAAAGTCTGTCAATAGTCAATAAATTAATAAACCATTACTTTTCATCAACTGCTGTCCTGAGGTCCATATCTGTTGGAAAATTTATAGGAAATTATGTGTAAGAAAACAATCTTCCTCTAGCAAAACTAGGAACACTTTAATTTGTAAATGGAATTTAAGGTAACACAGCTATTTTCATAGGAGCTTAGTGGAGGAATCCCTAGACAGACCAACTAGGAGCTCTTACGCAGCCACGTGTTCAGATACTGAAGGTATATTTCTCATTCTCCCTGTCAATTGCTGAATGACTCTCAGAGTTAAATTCCATCTTCATTCCTGGAGCTTTAGTGCTTTCTCTATTTTTTTATCTGAAGTATATTGACTTCATCAAGGTTTTCAACAGTCTCCCATAATATCCCCATAGGCAAGCTCCATAAGTGTGGATTGGACGAGTGGACAGTGAGGTGGATTGAGAACTGGCTGCATGGCAGAGCTCAGAGGGTGGTGATAAATGGAGTTGAGTCGGGTTGGAGGCCTGTGGCCAGCGGTCAGTACTGGGCACAGTGCTCTTCAACTTGTTCATCAATGACTTGGACGAGGGCACAGAGTGCACCCTGGATGTGACCTTGTGCCCCGTGCTCTGAGTGTCCCTGCTTGAGCAGGGGTGGGTTGGCCTAGATGATCTCTAGAGGCCCCTTCCAACCTCAACCATTCTTTGATTCTGTGATATGATCTAAAATCTTCACGTTTGAACTAGAAGTGAAAGGAAATTTTTAATCTTGAGGTTGAGAGCAACAGGGGAATGCATTCTAGATAATAAGCACTCAGAGCTTTGCCTTTGCAGCAGTTGTAGGTGCCCATTAGTTTAGTTTAGGTGCCCATTAGTTTAGTTTAGTTTAATTATGCAAAGACTTCAGTTTCCTATATTTCTTTTGGCGATCCCTCCTGAGTAACAACCTAACAGTTGAATGAATTCCAGGATAAGATACCAGTATCCACGTACTTAATTGCACTGAAAAACGTGGATTAGTGACTCTTGCTATGGGTCAGCCATGAAGAGGTATGATGAAAAGCTGATTTTTTTTTTAGTAGTCATACAAAGAGCCAACTAAGAACCAATTCAACCAATTCCATGAAACTATAGGAAACTAACACACACAGATTAGCATGCACTGTATCCCTAAAAAGACTCGATCCTTCAGATGAAGTGAAACCAGAAAAACAGACCTAGAAACATAAATTTATATTTGTGCAGATGACAGTATCACTTTGCATGGTTTACCTTGTCTATACTCTTCACATAGACAAACTCATAAGTATGTAAATCAAAACCCATAAGATTTTTCATATTCTGTTGGAGTGGGGGGAAAAAAAATTATCCAAAAGAATATGCTCACTGTAAGACAAAGAATATATTTTGACCATGATTTTTTTCAACCAAGTATTTTCACTTTTTTATCAAAGCTGAAGCAATTATTTTTGAAATAGAAGCTCTTATAATCCATTTTTTTTTAATTACTGTGTTGTGCAATCTGGTCTTCATAGCTAGAAATTTCCTCTGAGAGAATAAATCTCATCTCTGTCTCTGAAGAGAGTCTACTGACATTATGGCTCAATATGAAAGGAATGAGTTCGAAGGGAAGAAAAGGGACAGATATTCTTCTCTGAGGACTAGGATTGATGTATTTCACTTTATGAATTATAGCACCTTGTGTCTTCGGTTCCTTGGAACTTGGTGGGTAGCAGCATCTCTTCTACATTGGATAGGAATCAATGGGAAACTAAGCAGGAGGCTTAAACACCTACCTCTGTCTCCAAATGAGGAGCTAATATTGTCCTTCACATTTCTGCCCTCATGCATTCCTTGTTACTGCAGTTTCTCTGTATTCCTCTTTTCTCTTGAGGAGAATGCCATAGTAACAGCAACAAAACTAGGAACTTCTGCTAAAAATACATTAGATATTTTCTTTGTGTATTGGACTTCTGGATGGCCTTTACATGTTTGCTATGGGTAAGAATATACACCTCCACTGTTTCTCTAACTTTCTGCAAAGGATCTGTACGTAGAGTGATAAATAGCATTATGTAAATTAGACTCTCCATATTTGACTCCTATAAAATATGTTTTTCCCCTAAGAGCACTTTTGAAAGAAAAGAAAAAAAGAGAAACCAAAGCTTAAGGGATAATTCTGTACCTTTCCGGTGCATTTCAGACAATGGCAAGTTCGTGCTTGTCTACTGATTCTTAATGCAAAAGGTTTATCTTAACCTCTGTTATAGAACCTCTTTGAGTCTGTCTGCTCTGCAGTGTGTGGGTCTGCTTTGCCCTAGAGCCCAGCTAAAACTGCACCTGGTAAGGGGCAAGCAGAGTTTGCAAGAGCCAGTTCCATCAACCAGGGAGGCTCAAGCTGGCTTGGGTGATCAGGAGTTTAAATCATTACTATCACAAATAACTCAGGCTAATTAATAAAGCACATACCTAACTTTAAGCATTATTTTCATTTGGATTTAACCATGTGCTTTGCTTGTATGCACTCACTACTTTGAATACTGATAGAGACTTACACAGATACATTAAGGAAAGCTATGAAGTATATTGATTAGTATATTAATTTCCCTAAATCTCTATATTTTGGGTATTTTGGGAAGCAAAAAATAATGATATCAATATGTTGATATCATATGATGCTAAAATCTTGTGAGGTTTCTAGCATTACCTTTCATTCTTAACTCCTACAGATTATCTACCTCCTTCATAATATATCCACAGACCTTTTAAGATCTGGGCCTTCAGCCTGGGACTTTAGATTTATTTAGACATCAAAGTTCTATGCTTCCCGTGAGTGACATCCTCAGGATCAGATTGAAAGACTCCTCATACGTCTGTAAAACACAGAGTGATGTTTTTCATAATTACTTTCTTCCTTTGTCAGTTAAATGGTAAATACCATATATGTGGTATTGGCTCTATATACATCCTTCATTTCGGATGTATTTATTACACATTTGTTTCCAGTTGCTGCTGAGGTAATCCCTTTCTTTTCAATCTCTCACTGAGTTCAAAGCTCTTCTAATTACAAATGACCTTGAAAAGTGCTCACCAGGCACTAAACGGACAAACTAAAGTGCAGCTTTCATGGCATTTTCACCTGTCTTCTGCTGTACCTTGAATTCAAATATTTTCATTTATGCATGTGATTTTGCATCTTATATTATTATGGAAAAAGAATGATAGGATTTCAGTATTTTAAAGAGCTGCCGTAGTTGCCATTGTTAGGGCCTACATTAGTTGCTTATAATGATTAACTTTTTTCTTTTCCAAATTGCTAGATGTGTGTCTCAGGTTTCCTCTGAAAATTCCATTTTATTTTTAGCAAAAAATAATATAGCAGTAATGATTCCATTATCAGAGCCATAACTTTATATTCATCGGGTTTCTATCTCTATAGACTCTAGTTTCTACATATTTAGGACTGTAATTCATAATCTGGCAATTGGTTTGTTTCTTCCCTTGATTTCTACTGGTTCTAGACTCTTAGCAGAAATTCAACAACATTCCTGGCAATCTGGATTCCCTGTCCTATCCTCTTGCTCTATTTATAAGTGCTATTTTGCTTTGCTATTAAAAACTTTTCCTAGAGGTTGCTAGACTGACTGATATCTGCTACCTTGCCTGTACCACATGTAGTACAATAATCTGTGAGGGCTCTGCATTTCTAAAGCAGGCCTTAGTACAAGAAATTCCTTATATAAATGTTTGATGCATCTTTAGCTGTGCACACAGATCAGAATCCTAGGGCTCCTCACTTCTTGCAATCAGTAATCAACAGGACCAGTGATCCTTCAAAGTCCAAGATTACTTAATAAGGCAAAGTATTGTAAGAAAAAGTATTACAAGGTGAAAATACTTTACTCCATATTGCATTATTTTTGTCCTTGAGGCTCAAAGACTTTTTGTCTTGGGAGATGGCCTGTGCTGTACTTGATCAGGTGCCAACTGATACTTTGGGACTGCAAGGAAACATACACTTCTAATCAAGAAACTTTAGACATAGATTTACTTCTGGGGAACAGGATGATAGTAGATGGAAACAAATTACTGGCAGATCAGTGTGTTTCATGTGTTTTACCTCTGTACAATGACTACTGCTTGTGACTAAACATCTAATGGTAAGATTATACCTGGCCAACAAGAAGACCACCTGATGCTTGCTCCTTCTTAGTAGAAAAGTAACAGTATGTTTTTCTGTATTGTATCAGGGAAATCTTTTACTGAACCAAGTAATTCTTTACTTTCAGTGCAATTTTCTTTAATGCAAACATCACCAGGCAGAATGGACAGCTGAGAAATGAGAACATATGTTGTCATTGTTATTCATGAAAGTTCTATTTATTTTTTCTACTACTATTATCAAGCACTTTAGTTTCCTGCTATTCTTAGTTGGCTTTGATATGTTATTGTGGAAGACAACAGGCAGTTTCAGATTTATAGCAGTACTTCATGTAGTCCTGGCTAAGTTTCTCAATATGTAGAATCAAAACCTGTCGGCATATTCAACAGCAGTAATCCTCCCGTCTCGCCAGCGCAATAGATATCTAAAAATTGCTTTCTTACTGGAGACTCACAAAGCATGGCAGTCAGAGTGAAGATCTTCAGGAATGAATTTTCTCATTATCATAAAAGTCTGTGGATGTAAAGGAAATGTTTTGTCAAGTACTTTACATATTTTTTTTTTTTTTTTTTTGGATGGTGGGGAACTGACTGTCTTTTCGAGACTGTGTATAATTCACTTTTGAAATGTCAGAGATTTCAGAATTACATCAGTGGTGTTAAAAGTGTAAATTATGCTATACTATACTGTATTTTCCTCAGTTTTGCCTTACGTGCTTAGCTTTAACAAACAGGCATGTTGATGTTTACATATTTTTGTGCTCAGTTACCGTGAATCAATGAAATGACTTTTTTTTCTTTTCTTTCATGAGCATTGCCAGTTAGCATATGCTGTTTTTCACCTTCAATGCAGTAGCCTTCATTTTGAAGTATTTGGATAAGTAGTTGATAAAACATGGCTGACACGCTTTGAAAACTCTTAGTTATCTCCCAATAGGGACCCAGCTCTACTTCTCCATGCATCATATATGGATGACCAATTGTAATACTGGGAGAATATTCTTTGAACCTCTGTTTGCACACACGTTCTACAAGCCTTGTTTGCTCCACTGGACAGCGGCACTGAAAGGGGTGCCTGGAGAACTGAATTATAGTTCTAGTAGTGCAGGTACGAGTGACATATGTTTTGCACTTTGCCAGTGCTGTTCATCCTGAAAGCTAGGTCTCCTATTCAGGAATCAATGTGTGTGTATTTTTTGAGGGCAAGGTGTCCTGGTCTTGTTTAGGACATCTAGATGCTACAATAATATAATTAACCTCTACTTGCTTTCACAGAGTCACAGAATGGTTGAGTTTGGAAGGTACCTCTGGAGATCATCTAGTCCAATGCCTCTACTCAAACAGGATCACCTAGTGCATGTTGCCTAGGACTGTGTCAAGACAACATTTGAATATCTCCAAGGAAAGAGAAACTACAACCTCTGCACAACCTGTTCAATCCTGTCACCCTCATAGTAAAGAAGTTTTTCTTCATGTTCAGACAGAACAACCAATACTTCAGTTTGTGCCCATTGCCTCTTGTGTTATAGATGGATAACAAAAAGATTCTGACTCCATCCTCTTCACACCCTCTTCAGCTTCTTATATGAATTAATATGATCCCCTTCAGTCTTCCCTTTTCCGGGTTGAACAGGTCCAGCTCTCTCATCTTTTCCTCATTTGAGAGATTCTTCAGTCCCCTAATCATCCGAGTAGCCCTGTGTTGGTCTTGCTCCAGTAGCTCCATAGAGTAGTCTCTCTTGTATTGGGGAGCCCAAAACTGGACACAATATTCCAAATGTGGCCTCAGCAGGGCTGAGTAGAGGACAAGAATCACATCCCTCGACCTGCTGACAATTCTTCCTAATGCACCCCAGGATATCATGGACCTTTTTTGGTCACAAGGGCACATTGCTAGCACATAGTTAACTTGTTAGCCTCCAGCAGGACTTTGTGCAAACGAGTACAACTCTCCGAGCTCTGCCTTTCAGCAAGTTCTCAATTGACCTCCCTGTGTGCTTATTTATCTTTCACTTATGAGCTTGCCTATGAAGATACAGTATAAAAGTCTTCCTGAACACCTTGCAGAAAATAAAAATGAGCTTTAGTGAGCACTGTAGAATCAGCTGTTCCTCAAAAGCTTAGCTCCTGCCCAATCCTGCTTCTCTGTCTTGACAATTCATAAGTATTCACAATCACTGTTTATTCTATTGGATGCAGAAACTATTGGCTGGGAAATTTGTATTTTGAATTTTGTTATTACAGCAAATTGAAAGTGATGCCTCTTATTAGGTTAGGGAAACTGGAAGAAATGCTTAAAATTATTATATGCATATTGCCTGATTGGTTATTTTCCAATTGCTGAAAAGTTTTCCAAACTTTTTTTTTTTTTTTTTTTTTTTTTTTTTTTAAGTACTGGATGCTTTCCTAAGGTCAAAATAGCTGAAATGATTTAAAGGAAGATTTATGTTGTCACAACCTGGGGCTGGTGACTGAGAGTGTCTCCGCAGCAGATGAGGGGGCTGAGTGGGAACTGCAGCCATGCGGCCAGCGCATGACCAGGCAGCTCATTGGACGGCCTCGCCCATGATCAGCATGTGACCATCCCGCTGATTGGTCGGTTGGGTTACTGGGCTCCTACCCTAAATGAAGGTCTTTGGTTCACTGTCACGGAGACCCTGCTCCTCAATACGCCCACAGATTTAAAAATCTTTCAGAATAAGAGGTTGAAAAGTTGTTCTGTTTACATTTCCTTGAGCTATTTGCTAAACTACAGTCACATATTGTAATATTTTCCCATTGGTGATGTCTTCTCTAAAGCTGTTTCCTGAACAGTTTCCTTTTCTAAAGCTGTAAATCTGAATTTTGAAAGGGCCTATAATGTGGTTGATTCATCCAGTTTCAAGCAATTCTTGTTATAATTTGGCAGCTAAATTTTTGATGATTCTCTCTGTGCTGGACATGTTCCAAGTAAAATCAAGACTTCAACTGCAGGCCTTGTGTACCTCGTCATTTCACCTTCTTGTAGAGGAACAATTTCAATGGCAGGTCCTTGGTGAGTACTATGCCACCATCAGCCTTTAATAGATATATCAGAACTTTGGGTCACCTCAAATGTCACTAGATACTATATGTAGGCAACTACTTTGAGATCAGATTGCTCATTTATACCTCTATTTTATGTAAAAGAAATCTAATTAGTTATTTAGAAATGAGATATATAACATCAAACATGAATCATCAAAAGAGAAAGCGATCAAAATACCCAGGTCAAATTTAACAAGGTCACTAATGTTAAGAACAAAGAAAAACAGTGCTAAATATTTATTTGGCTGGCATTTTCAGTAAGCTGGCAAAGTACACAGTCTCAGTTACTGCAGTAAACATATGTTTGAAATCGCTGACTTTTTACAAATGTGATTGATTTTCCTCAGTTTAACCTGAGGTTTCCTTCATTTTGTTTGAAAACAATAAACAATCAAATAAGAATATTTTGGTTATACTTTTTAATACTGTTAAAATGCTCATTCTAATATTTTTCTGTATATAGTCAATATAGCATTTCTGCTCTTTCAGGCAAATTGATCAATTTTAAACAAAGCTGATTATATTCTCCAATTCCCAAAAAAGTCTATACAGATTTGAAGGAAAATAAAACAAACAAAACAGTGTTTAGAATTTTAATCCGCAAACTACGTAAGTTACTGGTGTCTACAATCAAGTCTTATTATAAAGTCATAACTAACTTGACTAACCTGATAGCCTTCTATGATGGGATAACCAACTGGATAGATGAGGGGAGAGCGGTGGATGTCATCTATC
>JAWLRI010000005.1:281894-321712 GCA_034781795.1 Crypturellus tataupa | reverse complement strand
TCGTAGTGTATGCGCACGTGTGGCTATAGAGCTTGCTTCTGCTTGCATATATAAGCACGCTATTCGGGCTAAATAAATGGAGCATGCTGCTAGCTCATATTGGGTCGTCTCTTGCTTCCACAAGTCTTTTCTCCCACAAGAAACTATGTCTTTGGAATGAATTATTTCATGGGAAGTCCATTTTCAGTAACTAATACTGTAAAGAGTAGATGATATTAAAAGAAAATTCTGCTTGTGACGCCCTAGCATGAAGTGTTTTTTAAGAATAATGCTCATTTGTAAACTCAAAAATACAAGACTGCAGCCTTGGGTTTATTCTGGAAAGTAATCATGGTTGTTAGGAATATGTTTGAAAAAAATTCTGAAACCTTAACATTATAATGTTACAAAGATTAGCCAGGGCAATCCAGGGCTCATTTTCTTTTCATATACTTTACATATAGCATCATTGTTAATGTGAAAGACTTGGTTAATCAAAGTCTTTCCTTGCACAGAGTACAAGGGATGCAGTGAGGTGATTTAACTTTCAGAGGATCAGCTTCTGTAATTGAACCACACATTTTTATTCATTGTGAAACAAGACAGTCTATGGATGGTTTATTGAAAATGACAGAAAAAAGGAGGACAAGGTTTTGTTATGTTCAAGAAGATAGAATATCATATTTTAGTATAGACTTATGAAACCACCAGGCTGATATTGAATATATCAATAAGAGCATGAACACAATCATTGCTTTTTCAAGTGCAAAGAAATAAAATACAGCTATTATTATTAAAAGAGAAAAAGACAGGTGGAGGACATCCTTTTATTGACCTGACATCAGTAAATTCCATGTATTTATTAGGAAATTGTAAAGGAAACCTAGTACAATGAAAAACACATGCTGTATGATAATGATACCTGAAGACATAGTTTGTTTTCATTTGAACTCAAGGAATGTTATGACAAAAATTTCTTTATAGAGAAATAATGTAATTGAGTGAAAATATGCAATTAACTGCTCACACAACTTACTGCTAAGGGAACATTAGAGGTAGAAAAGATAAATCAAGGACCAGAGCAATACTCAGGAGTCTGAAAAAAAAACATTGTCCATGACCTTGAAAAATGAAACAGAAAGACCTGAGATGGTTTAAAAATCAAATAAAACAAACAAAAATAAGGAAAGCACTGAAGAATAGTAAGTTGAGAGTTTCTTTAGAGTGAAGCAGGATGGCAGAACTAGAAATAAAAGGTGAGGCTCAAATGTCAAGGAAAATTGCCCAGAGGAAGAATATTTTCCTAAGAGGAGTAGTAATAATACTACAAATGACACAGATCATTTAAAACTAGTCTGGTTGCTGCTTTCAGGTTCACAGATCCTGAATTCTTGATTTCACACCTTGAATAGATCTTTCCTTATTTACTTAATTTAATTTAATTTTGTCTTTTTTTTAAAATTACTTAGAACAAGGGAAGGGCAGGTGTTGACACTGCCACACAGTAGTGCAGGTCTACATTTTGTAAAGGGGGAGGGCAAGATGTCACCTACATGTACAAAGTGATGGCTGCGTGGCATGACCTTGCACATGCATATGAAACTGTACTCAGATTGTACACTTTGAAAATGTTTATACACAGAACAGTTACTATTGGTGTGTAAATACGGAGTGAACCATTTTAATGTTTAGGCACTCACCCCTGATAAAAGGTGTCTTTGACCTAGGTAGGTATCAAGCATGCGAAATTGTCCTTCTTCAGGCATCCAAGCCATACTCTGCTCTTCAGCGTGAGTTTTGCCAGGCTTCCAGTCCTCATACTGAGAGGCCCTCCCGAATGTCCCTGAGCCCTGGGACCAGCCACTGGAGGAGTGCAAGCTTGCCTGGGTCCTGCTACAGGCAGTAGGAATGTTTCTCTCTACCTCAGACTAAATCTGGACAAATGTGGGAGCAGGAGCATCAGTTTCACAGAGACAGAAAACAGTAGGTAAAAACACAAAACAAAACAAGACTGTAATCTGTGGTCAGAACCACAGATTGTAAAAAAAAAAAAAAAAAACAACCAACAAGCTTATGACAAAGAAGTACATTGCTGCTTAATGGAAAATGAAGAAATGAATAAATGGTAATGGCAAAGCTGAAATGTGATAACTAATTTTCTTTAACTGCTATACAGGATTCTTTATCTTTGAATACTTTTTCCTATGTGAAGTATCATATTAATAAGATGCTTAGTGCAGTCATCGCTAATGAGGAGATGTAAAGTTCAAAATGAGAATGAGGAGTTACAAGCTCAGCGCAACATATGCAGCTTTTATAGCATACATTTTTCAAGACAGAGATGGGACATCCAAAGATTCCCATCCCAGAGATGGGAAACCAAAGTAGTTTAAGTACTATTTAATTGAACCATAGCTTGTCTGAATGCAATATACAGTAAATGTATAGTAAAATGCCCTAGGCATGACAAAGGTGTTCAGCTGGATTTGATGAGAAGATCCAAAGGCCTAGACAGACACCTCTCTGTTATTCTTCCCAAAGTATTCCTAAAACATATCTAATGAAAAGGATGGTGCGTGCTTCATTTGTATATCTGTATGGATGGAAGCAATTAAATACTCATTAGTCTGTCAAAAACAAATGAGACTAAATCACTTTCCCTCTTCTCTTAGACAAGTAACCTTGTGGTGAAGGGAAGGGAAGGGAAGGGAAGGGAAGGGAAGGGAAGGGACGGGAAGGGAAGGGAAGGGAAAGGAAGGGAAGGGAAGGGACCTTTGTGTGGAGAATTGTCTCACTCTGAGGTAGCACAGATAAACCTTTTACCTTTAAGGTACTGCTTTACCCAAATCTTTTGAAATATCCAAATGGTTCCCATAGTTATGAGTGTAACTTTAATATTAATATTTATAGAGTAAAGCTATTAAGGAGTTGTTCACCCACTTACATTTTTCATTAAAAATGCTGTTTAGTCAAAATGTAAAACTGATTTCAGGGAAAGTTTTCAGTTGAAAGTATTTCTCATATAAAAACTACTTCTTAAAAAAAAAGTCAGGTCAAGATATATATTAGAATAGCCAATATTTTGTTGAAAGGTACCTCTCTTCTTGCTCTGATTGAAAAAGGATAAAAACTGATACAGAGGCCTGAGAAAGTCTCCTTGCTGTTCTGACTTCTTCAGTCAACTGGCTTCAGTCATTTCCGCTTTTGTAAGTATACACTCACGGACAGGATTGATCCTGGTTAAGAGGAAGATTTATTTTTAAAAGAAAAAAATATTTTGGGGGATAAAATGCAGAAGTGTTCCCACATGCTACAATCTAGATCTCTCACTAGGTAGGTGCTGTCGTCCTCAGCATTAAGAATCCTTCATTTCTGCTTGGACTGAGTCTTTAGTCTATCAGGATGGAAATCCCTTGCTGCTTTGAAGGAGAAATTTAACTTATCTACAATCATCTGGTAGCATCTCTCTAGTTTCAGCTAGTTATTGAGGTTCTCCTTAGAGTCAATGCAGAAAAATAAATTCCAACAGAGTGTGATTGATTTCAAGGATTATCTCACGATGAGAGGAACTGCCCTCCATATGCAGTTTATCTCTCTCCATTGACTATAGACTTTATCCACCTACATTTTATGCAGAGATGAATCATATCTTTTGCGCTTCTTATTCCCAAAAGATGGGAATTTTAGCATGTTTCTACCTCACAGAGTCTTATAAAGAAAAATTACAAGGGTGTGAGAATCTATGTAGTAATTACTGCCATATAAATGTTAGAGAAGGAAAGGGCTCATGCAGCATAAAAATGACTCATTTAAGAGCTTTGGCAAATGCTGACCCTGACAGAGTAGTATAACTTCAGGTCTGGTAAGATCCACACTGTCTCCCATCCAAATATTAGGGATTAACATATAATCATTAGGTGCAAAGAGTGAAGAAGTGAAGTTATTGAATAGTTTCACTGTGTCTCAGCTTTATGATTAAAAAGTAATGTAATATATTGACACTTGTGCTCTGTGTTTGCTTCTTTAAGGAAAGTGTAGCTGGGTTATATTCCTCAGTACTGTCATGCTTGAAAGTCTCAATAAAAGTGAGAAAATAAAAAGAAAAAAAATGATTTTTTTTTTATGACCAGTGGGAAGTGGGAAAAAGTTCGCCAGTTATAAAACTGATGGTAATCTCCAAGACCAGTGGAAATGATACTTTTTTTTCTTTAATATTGGAGTGTTTAACATCATTTGTTTAAGTTTATTATGGGACTACAGGAAACCTAGGTACAGGAGAAATCCCTATATTTTCAGAAGTGACCTGTAATGTTATGCAATATCTTTCATTTCTCACTCTTAGATATTCTAAGAGAGAATGACTACACACATTCCTTTCTAGGTCAGAGTTCTGCAAACTGTATCCATTCAAATGACAAATTCCTTTCATTTTGCTAAGCTTTTTGTTTCAGATTCATTACTCACACTAAGTTGTCACCTCATGTTCAAGTTTATTCAAGATTCCATTCACTTGCAAAATAACCCCAAGGCACTAAAACTGGTCAGCACATTACTTGGAAAATAAATCCTTTGCTGCTTCCTCAGAGACATTTTTCTCCTCAGCCCCGAAACAGTTCTTATCCAAATCAATACTGATATCAGGTAATTAAAACCTGCCATGTCTAAAGTTTTGGTGTTCTTGCAGGCCCCTCTTATCTGTGAAAACATTTTCTGACAGATTTTGTTTGCTGTCCTTGAAAACCATGACTACGTCTAAAAATATCTTAATGCCATAATATGCTGTCCTGCTCAAAATATATATAGGTTTGCTGCAATATTTTGACCTTTGATTCATCTTTTTTTTTTTTTCTGTTCTCCTCTGTTACCCATATCTGTCCCATCATTTCAATTTTCTAAGCATTTTCCTAATTTAACCCTGATTATATCAGTCCGTTATTAAGGTTTCATGGAAATGCATTTCTGACTCAGAAATGTTGACATGCCGCCTTGTAATATTTGAACAGAAACAGTTTAACCCTTTCGCTGAAAGTGTTCTTTGCACAGCTCAGCAGACATAGCAAACTGCTACACAGACAAGACACTGAATGTTTGAGTGTTATTCGCTAAGTATTTTGGCATTTGCCTAAAAATAAAGCAGATTAATAGTTTTATTGACTTGAGATTATTCATATGCAAAAAGGTAGATGTCTGATGAAGTGTCTTGTTGACTTGGCTTCTTGGTCCTATGGAAAGGGATTTAACTTTAACTAACACAATGCCAACTATCAACAAATGACATGTCAAGAACTTCAGCCTTAAGAAGCGAAACAGTTCACATGTTGGGCTCTGGACAGTTTTCCTATATAACTGTCTTTTCTCGCTTTGCTAATCTAAGAACTGGCCCAGGTAATTTTCCATATTAGCAGGAAAAAAAGAAAAATCAATAGATGATTATAAAATTGTATTTCTTATCTTCCAGTACTTGTGTTATCAGTAAAAATCTAGTTATCACAAACCATCCAACCTTCACAAGGTTACTGTGAATGTGCAGTACAGTAGTTGTATCTGTGCTGTTTTTTATTATAGAACTGCAGCATGTGCCTTTTAATTTGGTTGTCAGGGGAGACAGGAAGCAATAATTAAGGCTAAAAGATGGGGTATGGAAGCTTTATTAAAGGATATATTGAAGATGGGAATTTGATCTGAGAATTAGATTATGATTAGAGTTGTTAATGCAGCTGTGCCACTCTTGAGTGACAGAGCAGCAGATGAACTGAACAGGCAATTATAACTACAGGAGTCTCCCTAATCTTTACAATCCCAACCTCACAGTCGCATCCATTTAAATTAATTTTCATGAAGGCTGCAAATTTACAGCTTCACCAGATTGGAAATTTGTTTGTTTATTATCCACAGGAAATATTTTTAGGGAAGTAAATAGCACTGAAAGCCATCTTGTTTTTCTGCTTGTCTTTTTAACTTGCAGAATTAATAATAAGAGATTAATCTGAAGGCTGCTGCCTTTATGAAAACTGATTGATTCTCAGCAGCCCAGTGTTATTATGATTATCTGTGGGAAGGTCAAAGGGAAGGCATGTAAAAGTCATAGCTGATTCATGAGTTCTCTGTATTAAGAAGAAGATAAAAAAGGAGGCTTGTGTTAATCAGCGTTATAAGTGAGGAATCAGTCTTCCTTGCATTGCTGAAACTGAAATTGTAGGAAAAGGATTTTAAACAACTTTGGACATAGTTATTTAAAGATGTCTGTTGAGGAGAGATAGCAATAGTTCATTACTATGCATGCAGAAAACCTATTTTAAGGAGTTCTTTGCTGCACAAAGATTAATTTACCACTACGTTTTTCCTCCTTCACTACTAATATAAATAATGGTGTGGCTTAAATTGGCATTATATTTTGATAGCCTAGTTTCAAATATACAAAAGAATATTCTGCAGAACCACTCAGAAACTTGGAAATGGAAACCATGAAATGGTACTCTTCTGTTCCAGAGTTTTATTTTGGAATGTTTGTAATGAATGGAATTGAATACGAACATTTAAAAGCAAGTATTGTTTTTGGAAAATGTTGAGCAGATAGAGGTGGTGTAGAAAAAGAATGCCTTGACTTTTAACAAATCAGGGTGAGAAAAAGTATTTTTCCCTGGCTGTCATTCTAGAAACCTGAAAGATAGGTCCAGAAAATGATTATCTGCAGATACTAGGTCAGTAAAATATTTAACATTCGGTTTTAAGCATGTAAAAACAGCCATCTAAGAAGGATCAGCAGGTGTGCCTAATCTCCAGATCCTGAAGTATGTTCTGCAATCCTGTCTTAACTCCCTGGTAGGGTAAGACCAACCATGCACCATCTCTGCAGGTGACTTGCTCTCCTTAGGAAGGAGTCATGGGTTGGTATGCTGACAGGAGGTTTTGGTACACACAAAATCTGAACATTTAGGTGGTTAGGCCTTAGAAAACACCAGGACTGAGCCATAAGCAAGATAAATTCATATTTTCAATGTTGTACATTTTCCAGTTAGCCTACTGCTCATAGAACCTATCTACAATCTCCAAGCTAAACATAGTTAGATTTGGTTGGGGTAGAAATCTCAAGATTGGTCTAGTGTGGCTTATTGCTATTTTAAGTGGAAAGTACATCTTGGACTTGGTATTTTGCTGTTGAAATGAACTATATTTACTATAAATCTGGAACATCGGTTGTGTACCATTTTATATTCAGATAAATCAACCAAATTACCAAAATCTGCTATAGGAACAGTTGATAGCACACTGTGACATTTTTATTTAGTATCAACATTTGGGTACATATAAGTTACAATTACTCTGAGATAGGAGAATAAGTTCTAGGGAAATTAAATATGTAATCAAGACAGCTGACATGAATGGTTTCTGCAAAGAAATCACGAGTATTAAAAATTTTAAAATAATGATTCTGAATTAGAGAGGAAAAACACCTTAAAAGATGGAAATATTGGAATTCCTTCTGTTATGACATACATTATTTTTTTCAGATGAGAAGAATTATTGAGACTTGTGTTTCTTAAAGATACAGTTTTATTCCAGAAATGTTAAATAATTGTTGTCATATTTGGAGAATTAACTCCAATTAAGATAGAATTAAGAGAGAATTAAGAATTAAGGAGCATTAAGATAGATTGTGTTTCTTGAGTCTGATTTTCCTGGGTCACAGTAGGCTTCAAGGACAACATCTAGCACAGTCCCTTAAAAAAAAGAAGAAAAATTAAAATGCTTTTCCTAGAAGGAGGATCCAAAGTCCAACTTCTTTTGATGAACAATAACAGAAGTAGTTAAAATTGGCAAAAATAAAATCTTTTTCTTTTTTTTCTATAAACTTTAACTTTTTCTACATAAACAAATTGGATTATATATACATATGTATTTTTCTACAAAAATATCATTTATTCAGATAAAATGCAATGTAAAAAAGTTTTATGTAAGATGAGAGAAGGTGCATCAAATTTTTCTGAGGAAAAGTCACTCTCAAACAATTATGGCAATTTACTTTAAAAGGTTAATTTAGTTATGTTAAGTTGTTGACTCATTACAATTTAAAAACATCCATCATATGTTTAGTTGGGTCACACAGACAAATAAAAATTAGGCTGTATAAATGTCTGAATAGAAAAACAGATAGTGTCTCCTTTTTTTTATTTCATTTTCTCATCACTCTTCCTGCCTTTGATTAATATTGTGCAATTAAGACTCCTTAGTATTTCCTCATATCCGAATATTAGTTGATTAATCTTGATGATAATGGATCAAGAACTGAGTTTTAAAAGTATGTATATGCAATACTTTATGCAAAATGTTGTGATTCTGATCTCTCTAAATATCCTTGACTTATTTGGTAATTGCACTATTTATAGGAGGTGAGTAATTATCAGCCATAAACTATTAGTGTGCAGAGTAGATGAGGGAGATTGTTCCTTCTGAAGGAATTGAGTATTTTAAGTCTGAAGATGATATGCTTTGTGTTGAAACACAAATCTCTTACTTAATGATAAGAATCACTATTATTTAGTTGTCCAGCATTTATGCTGCATCTGTGCCAAACAGGAGAGGTACATCACAACTTCCCTTGATTCAGAGGACTTGTCTGAGAAAAATTGTCATTGCAGCAGCTGCATGTATTTTTGAAAATTATCTGTGCATTTGACACCACCAAAGGGCAGAGGGCTTTTTCCTGTTGTGTTTTCTGGCTCTCTGAAAGCAGGAAGTAGAACTATGATGCATGCTATCCTTATGAATGTGCTCTCCATTGAACAATGGCACTGGAATTATGGATCACCTGTAAGAAGGGAGAAATTGACATTTAACTGGAAAATCTAGTCTACACTCTATATTTATTTATAATATAAAATACTGTTAAACCTCATTTGTAGGTAAGGATTTTTTAATTTTTTTGTTTCTCACATGTGAAGTTTTAAAATCTGATTCAAAGCTTGCAAATAACAGTGGAAAATCCATAATGGTAGGTCACTTGATGATACTTTAAACTGCACATCTGATAACTTCATCACTTATGCATCGCACTTTTCAAGATATGTTATTCTATGAATACTTACTGAAACTCAAATAAAGAAATATGTATCTTGTTTATGGGTTAAAGCCACAGGCATCTGAGGTAGTTTTAGTCTTGTGCTATTGCCAGCTGGCCTCTTCCCAAAACTTCATTTAATATGATTAAAATCCGTTGTACATCCGATGTAAATATATTGAAAATTTCTGAACATCAGCCACAAGATGCAATGAAAAGGTCAAAACACTGCTGGATGTACAAATCCATGCTGATTTCATTATAATAATGTGACCTAATACTGACATCATCATTAAAAAAAAAATGTAGGTCAATGCCCAGTTCTTGAGCTTGTAGTCAATAAAGTACATAGAAAAAGCTTCATTCCAAAGGGACACAAGCTTTTCGATGGGCATTTAGATTTCCAAACAGAGATACACAGGTTTTTAAGAGGGACCATTTTTCTAAATAGAGGAAGGCAAAGTTCTCTAGTGTTTGAGAAGATTTGTGTATGTTATTGCTCTGTGTCTCCAAATATATGATGCCATCTAACATATTTAGAGTCATCAGAAAGTACATGCATCTTAAATAAAGTTCACAAAGTAACTATCTTTGTTTAGCTCTTTGTGATGACAAATTATGCCACATTTTCTCCAAGCCTTATGAACGCATGAGAAAATGCGTTATGATTTTGCAGCTGAAATAGTCGTGGTAAAATCTGATTGTTTATATCACCATTATATTCTTTAATTTCATTCTTTAAGTCTCCCTAACCCCCTGAAAAAGCTACTTCATGACACATATATTACAGAGTGGTAAAGTCCAGATTTCAAAACTCCTCATTTAGTCTTGGCGCTTTCTTCTAATGTAATTATTAATTTATCAATCAATATTATTCTTTAAAACCCCTGTAACAATGGAAGATCATGAGGTGAACCAGGTGCTTGCAGTTAATACTGAAAAAAAAATAGGTAGAAATGAAGTAGCAACAGTAACTTAAAAAAACTTCTAACATATTTAAGAGGAAGGAAAAGTAATATATTAAGGAATCTATAACCCTGTGATGTTTACAATGTTTAGAATTTATAAAGACCAGAAACCAGGCAGGGAATGAGGTTTATATCATGAGATGTGTAATTTTGTATTTATAGTAAAACATAGCTCATGGAAATCTACTTGCTCAAGGAATTTTTCTGTTGAGGTAAGACAACCTTTTTTTGTTGTTTTGGTTTTCCATGGTAACCAAGTTGTGGTACCTCACACAAAGAGAGGGAGAGAAACAGTGCATTAGGAGGTTATTCTCATTTCTGTGTAAGTGTACTCGGATTCTTCAGCACAGGTCAGAGCTGAAAAACCTTCACACTCAGCATTGCCCAGGTGTTATATGCACTGCTAGAAAGTAATTTCATGTATGTTTTGCTCATAACATTGGCAGGTTTGATGTGTTTGAGAAACGAAAATCAGAATATATATTTCTTAAAATGCCGTAATAATAAAAATATAAAAAATGTTAATAGTTAAGCAAATGATCTATCCAATAGAAAGGAATGAACTGTACAACTCAGTAATTCCAGGGTTAAAGTGTTCCGTTTTCACAGATTACAAAATATCTGCAATAAATTCAAGTAATTATGCCATTAAGCAGTTCCTCATCTATTGAATTAATTAAACTTTATGTTCATTTCATAACCTCTTTAGACACTCTTAGTTATTGCAGATTTAATCCTCTTTGAACCTTTCTATATTTAGTCTTCTGAAGATTGACTAAGACCAATCACTCAGTGCCCTGAGAAAAAAATTCTTACTTCATTATATTATTCATTTAGCACACATGCCACCTTTTTTTTTTTTTTTAATATAAAAACAGACAAGTTGTGCTAATATCTCCTAAAAGCTTATAAATGAGAAGAGCTATTCCAGTATATACAGGAGGTGTTGTCAGATTGCAATATATTGTCATTCATATATCTTCCATTTTCTCTTAAGGGCTGTACCATCTGTTTGCTTAACATCTTTTGAGATTAATATCAATAGTACAATTAACTGTATAGAAAAAAGAAACAAACAAAATATATACAGTGCCTTCTTTCATAAAAGTCCACAAAGCTTATAATTTCCCAATGTTTTGTAGTGTGTCATAGTTTAGTAAGATTTGTACGTGAGGAAAAAGTATAGATATTTATATACTAGTGCCTGACTTTCACCATCCAGGTTTCAATATGTTAGCATCAGTAGGAGTAACGAACGTATTCTTGTGTAGAAAAAAAGCACGTGTATGTATATATATATGTTTTAAAAAAGCATAATGATACTGTCATCTGAGTGCAAAGAAGCAAGCAAGCAACTGACATGCATTATTGTGACTTGTTATCACATTATTTATCTCCATTACTTGTTATTCTCTCTTAGGATGGGAACTGGAGCCCATTATGTTGGGATAAAGAGGATGGTGACAGGAAAATTGCAAAATCCATGTCTATTTCTGAAAGAAACTCTGGCCAACATATGAAGGGATGTGCCATTTGTGACAGGGGACAACTAACAGCTGCCGCAACTCTGTAATTCATATGGAGAAACAAGGGCAGACTTTCAGCAGTATTTCACACTTTAATTACATAATTAGTTTCATCTGGGGAGGGCAGAGAATCATGGCTATAAAACTAAAGTCATTGGTCTGAAAAGGATAAGAAAGACAGTATCTGTATGAGTTTCTAAACTCATATTATACAATCATACTAGCTTGTTCCTAACAAATAAAACAGTTGAACAAAATATAATGTGCTAAAATCACAGATATTCATTAAGTATCGCTGAATAAGAATTGAAAGCTGATGGTCTTGAAAGCTCTGATTTACAACAATCCAGCAATTTTTGAGTTAGATGGAAGCAGAAAGATATCTAAAAATTTACTGAAACGGGAAGGACATTTTCTTTGCCTGACTGTAAATCAGAAATGCCTGAATGAATACTACAGCAAAATTTGAAAGATTTCGGAAAGTCAGAGATAACTGAAAAAATAAGGGCGATATAATTAAAGACTGGAGAAAATTTTAACCATTGCTGACAGTGGATCTGATAGTCTCATTATTCCACATAAAGTAAAAACAAAACAAAACCACATTATTTAGATGACCAGAAAGATCATAGGAGTCTAAATACTTCACACTAAGCCAGAAAAAAATTGACTGCAAATATTTATCGATGAACTTTCATTTCAGTTTCCAGAGACTGATGTTTTCCCAATAACTTAATCATTCTAAATATATATTGGGAAAAATTACTAAGTGCAAGACAGAATTTTCAATTTAATATATCTTTGAGATATATATCCTGGTAGAGATGTTTTGACAAAATATCTCACCTTTATACACTCACTTAAATTTCCTTTTGTGAATATTTTTACTTTTTTCCTTGGGAAGATGTTTTTAAATAATAATTTTTGGAGGAATCATATTTCCTGAACTTTTTTAGTATTTTTAATGTTTTTTTGCTTCATATTTGCTTGAAAACTTTATTTATTTGGTGACATGTTCCTTCAGGCATTAGATAACGTAATAACATACTGTTTATTCACTAATTGGATTCCTATTCTGGTCATCTTTACTGCTGAAGATGTTGTAATTCTAGAAAACAACAAATTTGGTGGGTTATGCTGACAATCAAGTAGGAAACTCAGGTATTTCTAAGCTCTGTGTGATCTGCAGAAAAACAGACCCAAAGCTGCTCCTATTCTGGTATAACTTGGTTATTTATCATGTGTCCTCTCCAAGCATTAGATCAAAAGTAGAGGCTGTAGAAGCCCTGCAAAAACACTCTAATTGCAAAAGGATTGTACCTGTTCCCAGAGTTAGATGTGGTATGGAATGAATATGCTAAAAATGTGCTGCTTTGCAGTGAAACAAATGATACATTAAAACTACTAAACCTCATTTTACATTTAATATATTTCTTAGCATGAGGGGAAAAAATCTGTGAACAACAACATTGTATTGTTGGATAGCTGTCTTTACCAAACTCTGTTAAAGCAGGCACTCAACAATTTTTTACTAAGGATTTCTATGTCTAGATGACAGATCAGGGTCTTTCGAGTCACCAAATTGCAACTGCGCTTTAATCAGCAAGATCCTTAAGGAGTATCCAGGCAACCATGCAGAAGAGAAGTGGCAGCAAAGGAAATTGCCCAGCTGTGTAGCCTGCTCGAAGGACTTCCCAGAAGCTGGAATTAATGCAGCTGATGAGTCTAACTATGGTTTTCCAGGCCTGGCCACCCCAGGGCAGGGCTGTCTCCAGGAACCCTAGGACAGCTTTCTGCCCAGGATACATAACCTCCTCTGCAGGGAGCAACTGGCTCCGCTGCTGCTCATGCCATCCTTCAGAAGATCTGTGTTTTACTCCCCGTTGTGGCTGACCAGCTCCTCTGTACTCAGCCCCTGCTCCCTTGTGTTTCTCCAAGATAAAAGGGTAATGCTCACACCACCAGAGTCTGTACTTCTGACTGGAGTTAGATGCCTAATTCCCACACCGGTCAGTGCACATTAGGGAATTCCCAGCCACGTGTTTCTTTCAGAACATCGCTTCATGACAATCGTGGTAAAATGCATTTTACATTTATATAGACACAGGTGATATAGAATTACTTCATTCCACAGTTAACATAACTTCTCATGTTTCCTTTAAGAGAAGAAGGGGAATAATAATAATAATAATAATAATAATAATAAAAAATACAGTGCATGTTTTTTACTCTTAGTCTCCTGAAGTCTAACTACAGTGAAGATGATGGAACTTTTTCATATTTGCTTGAATGTTACTTATATTAAGATTTAGTCCAGAGCACCTGAAAAATTGTCTCAGAATCTCTATTGATAGATTAAATCGTGAAAGCCAAATATAATCCCAGTATATCACAGGAAAAGTATCAATGACTTTATAGCTTTGTTGTGAAGCGGATACTTGATCAGAATACTTGCTGCTGATATAAGGTTCCTGTCAAAAGCATTGTAAGAAATGATTTTGGCCCTTTCATTGGTGAATTTCTGATCTAACAAACTATCTTATGAAAGCTTCAGTAATGTAAGATATGCAAACTGATACAGTAAATAAAATTACACTTGTCTTGAAAACAATCAACTATTTTGTGCATTTGTTTATATCCAAGAGGACTGATTGGACCTAGCAGATATAACCCTGTGCTTTGAAGCATGAAGTTAAGGATGCATTTCATGATGCCTAGAGTAAGGTGGGACAAGAAAGCTAGCATGGGCGTACTTGTGTCCAAGCAAAAAAATTTCAAAGTGGACACATTTACAGAGTGTATTTTTTTTTTTTTAATTGACACAAATCTGATTGCATCAGAAAGACTTCTGGAAGTGATTATCACAGAGTATCTTGCAGAAATTAAGGTATAAATGGCTTTTTACAAAGTACTCATTTTCTATTTTCTATATTGTTTGGGAGATAGCCATGTTACTTTTCCCACAGTCAAACATTTGGAACAACTGCAGAATTACCCCACTGTTTTTACCTACTATTTAGCAATTCCTCTCTTACCCTCATAGTTAAAGCGAGGGGTAGGTAGAGGGAGAAGAAATTGTTTTCATTTTTTACACTGAAATCCTTTTCATTCTTAAAACAGAGAACTCATTCATCCCAAGACTGGTTAGCTGCCAGTTTACAGTAAATCAAAACGGCCATATAGATCTTCAGGAATGAAAGGTATCTTCTTGGGTGAGAGGTGTCAGTATTAAATCATTAGCTCTGTGGGTTGGGATAAAAGAATAAAAGAGCTGATCCTGACTTTCTTACATTATAGGGCTTCAGCAGCATTTAACAGCAGAAATCTGCAATGTTATTTATTAGCTCCAGTAACCCTGGGATTATTTTTGTTTTACTCAGCAAGCTGTGAATCTGACATATGCTGTAGGACTTAAGGGACTTCAGACAAGCTAGTCTTATCTAATTATGAGACTCAGCCTAAGATGAGACCCATTATAGTCTCATCTTAGAATCTGTGTTTTTTTTACAGGCTACTTAGCAATTGTAAGTAGCCACTTACAAACTGAAATTTTACATCAATGTATACCACAAGTTTACTAAAATGGACTGACTAATGAAGCTAACTCCTGAAATTACCTTCTAATTGTAGAATAATAAGGTACTTGATGAGAGCCAGGGCACTGGTCAAGCAAAGAGGAGATTTTAATATCATGAATATACCTGGTAGAACATGGTGACTGCTGTTACATAAGTATGTATGGATAATATCTTAAAATATTTTCTGTTTGTTTCTGCTTTATACATAGAATCTTCTCATGAGAAGTACACTTAGGATTGTAAAAGGTCTAGACTCAATAGATTTCACTGATGAGCCTGGAGATATTAACAAATATTTCCCCCCCCCCCCCCCTTAATGTCAGTGTTTCATACTTAAGGATCGCCAAGAAGCAAAATTTTATAGTTTTTTTTTTTAAATACATATTTTAAAATAATGTTTTAAATGGCCTAAATGAACAAATAAAACTTAACCTCAATATTAGGCTTCATTGGTGGTTGTGGCTATTGTAGGTCATTGGATTCTGAAGTCCAACTCTACAAACCTATAAAAATCTACAAATTACAAAAAGCAATGAATATCTCCTTGGTAACTGTCCAGAGAGAGCTGTCCTTGAAAAGTGCAGCATAGGTGCTGCTAAATATCGCAAAAGTAATTATCAACTGTAATTCCCACTGATAGGTAAAACAACACTGAATTAAAATCTTTCTCCACAGCCTTCAAATGAGAATTGTCCAGCTACAGTATGTCTAGTATACAGAGATGCAGAATAAACAATGTAAGTTACAAATATGTTTTTTATATATTCACATATACATAACATTATATGTTTTTATACTATTATAAGTCATAGTTCAGAAGGAACATGATCATCCAAATATAGTAACTAGTAAGTAATTTAAAGCTGCACCTTGCATAACCCAAAGATAGCTGTCTCTTGCTAATAGCAGGTAAACAAATAACAGGGAAGCTGGCTGCTCTACAGAACTTCAAACAGGAGTATCAAATAGAACATAACAGATGAGCTATAGTTAGAAATTACGCAATCAAAGCTCAGTAATAAGAACAAAGAACACAGCTTGTAATATTATGTGTAAATAAGACTTCAGCTTATCCTCAAAGCAGGATATGTTTGCTACCACCTCTGCTTTCTAAACTGTATTCTCCATGTCAGCAATAATAGAAAAGCTGATCTCCTAAGGTATGTGATGGCAAGGAGTCATAGAGAGACTTAGGACTGTCATATACACACACACTTTAGATTGATAACCTCAACAGGGAGAAACATAGAAAGCCATGCAGAAGCTTCACAGAAGTGCAAATACCAAGCTTTGCATTTCATTTCAATACCTAAAGAATAACATTCCTTTTGTTCGGGTCCTAGTGACAAGATTTACTGCATATAGAAGGCCCCCTCAGATGCTTTGTGGTTGCAATATTCTGAAAAACAGCAAATAAGACAGTACGAGAGTTACGTTCAATAAGAGATTGGATTTATCTTAGAAAAGGCACAAGGAAAGTGTCTAACATTTCCAACTGTAAGGACAGATGACCTCACTATGCAGATATGCACAACAGATTTTTGACTACATACCTTTAAGAAGAGGTTAGAGGAGTGCCTGCCAGGAATAGCCTAGCTGGGCATGAAGAACTTGTCAGGAGAAAGAAGATGGTTTAGTAGATCCTTCCCATCTTATTTTGTGAATTATTTTACAGCGCAAAACATCAAACCTGAAAAAGGAAGTGAGGGTTTTTTTTGTGTTAAGTTGTATTACTGGATGGATTGAACAAGTATCTCCCTAAATCTGTTTTGAGAAGTATGCTAATCCTTACAACTAACCTCATGTCTTATTGACTGAATGAGAAAACATTTATAGTAGTGGCATCAAAATGCAAACCTTATTAGGACATATACTATTCATTTTAGCAAGCAAATATCTTCCTAACAATAGAATCCCCTAGCTTTGTCATTAATCATACTGGCCACCTCTCATTTTGCACAAAATGAGAGATTTCTATTCATTAAAAGAAAAAAAAGAAAAAAAAAAAAATCATGTAGCAGAAAAGAGACCATTTGCTGGCTTAGAAGCTAAGTTCTCACAGATTTGCCTCCCATAATTCACTTCATGTTTCAATATGCCAAAGCAGAACTACATTGGACTAGCCTCACAAGTTACTTGATTCCATCCAATAAACCAGACAGTTCAATCCAAAGTCATTCTGAACACATATCAAGTTTCTTGAGAAACTGGCCTTAAATTTGATCTTGTTATGCAAACCTAATTTATGAAATTTATAGTTATTTCATACCTTTTTTTATTTTTATTGAGACAGTAACACTATAGCAACACTATTTTTTAAAAAAAGAAAAAGAACAATTTTATTTTGGCCTTAAGGACAAGTATATAAATCATTCAAGCAATTTAACAAAAAGTTACACTTGTTTCACACAATTGCTCAATTGTATAACCTACTAAATTAATTCAGTAAAACAACAAATAACTTATTCCATCTTCTAACCATCAAAAAAATAACTATTTTCTTTATGCTTAGAGTATTACATAGTTTGCATTATTACACTCACCCACATTAAAGTGTCTCTACACTCAGCTACTACCTAGCAGATGCTTCAGCAAGAGAAAACACACTAATAGACATTTACTAGAGCTAAAGCACTACTCTACAGCTTTTGAAGCTAATTTAAGTACACAACCAGGTAATGATCTTTGCATGGTGAATGCTTCCCACCTGAATTTAATTTTCAGTAGGTGTTTATTTAAGCCCTGCCAAATCAAATTTTGCCATGTGTTACCACAAAAATAGGGCAGAGGTCTAATTAAAGAAAGTATAAATGTGTGGTACCGATAGCCTTCTAATGAACTGACCATAAGGAAAGCTCAAGATTGGGGGTAATAGCAAGTTTCTGCCTAAAGAGCAGAGCTGTTCCAGCTGATACATGGAATTTTGCAAATGTGCAGCTAATTAACTGCTCTTCAAAAAAATGAGTCAGCCTTTTCTTTTAGTTTTTGCTCCATTAGTAGCACTCTGTATAAAAGAAAAAAGGAGATAAAAGGACATCTCACTCCTTTAGTTTAAAGAAAGCTCCTTAAAGAAAAGTGAAAGAATATAACCTGGTTGTCACTATTAATGTATTTAGTGCAGTTAACTGAATTTACCCCCTCTGCCCTCCACTTATTTTTTTTTATACTAACCTTGTTTCTCTTTGCACAGTTACTCTCTTAATTGCAATATAGGCAATAAGGAGGACATGGAGCTGATTAACTTGCTTTGATTTACATGTACTGGCCTCAGAATCAGCTATTTACCTGCTTTAGTCCATTTGTTTAGCACTTAATAAATGGAAAGGCAGGTTCATGAAAGGTGCAGTGAGTGATTGCAGGAAATGGTCTTCCACAACAGCAATATTTGCCTGCAGACAGCTCAAGAATTAGCAATGAGTATGGATAGGAGAGATGGGTATTTTAGTTCTGCAGAGCATGCTGAAAGCCTTTGTTTATAAGAAAGGAACAAAATGCCAATGACCTATTTCTGTGCAATTAAAATGAGCGTCTTTATTATCTTAATAGATACATTCTTCCATAAAAGCCCTAGTATCTTTACTCAAGTGCAATTTTAATAATGAAAAATAGCTAAAGATAAAGATTGAAAATGCATGCTCTCACATATTCTTTCTAAGGTATGCATTGTGTACAGTTGTATAAGCATATAATAAATTTAAATATGCTTTATAAAAAAAGGCTGAGAAATGGAATAGTTCCAAGGATCCTGTTTCCCATACCGATCTTAGAAATTCCTGATTTATGATAATTTGCTGTTTTCTCCCTCATTTCACTCTACAGAGCAGCTGGCAGAATTGCTGCTTCATCAGGATTTTGAGGTGGTGTTAAATAAGTAGGTTTCATCATGGTGTTGTGCCTGACCATCTCATTAATATAATAGAAAATACTAATCTTAGAAATGATGCCCTGTAATGATATTCTGTGAAAGGAAAATGCAATTGAATCTCTTTACGCATGGTATATACACCAGGGTGAAATGTGAGATGGGAGAATCCAACTCTGTTGCTATTTGACCTGCTTTTCAAAAATTCCCTGTTTATTACAGATATCTTTTCAGCTAGTGTTTGCTATTCTTATTGCTAAGAAGGGATTTGCTTTCTAATGAATGAATATTTGTGGCTGCATGGTACTGAGTGCTATTTGCGCATAGCACTCAAGCTTGCTGCCACAAGCAAAGTTTCAGTCTCACTTCCAGTCATTCAATAGTAGCTCATTACGTAAAGTCATAAAACTTGCAAACTGAGCACAAAAATAAAGGGAACAGACAAATGGGGAGATACCATGTCATTAGAAAGCACTACTTGCTAAAGTCCTGTTGTATATCAGTTAAATACCAAAGTTATTGGTAATAACTTTGTGTCCTTCTTAGTGAGAAAATATTCATGAGAGAAAAGAATGGTCAAAAATGACCCACAGCTTATGGCTCTAAGGAGCAGAGAGGGTGGAAAGCCCATCAAAAATGTTATCAAAACTACCATTTAAAAGCCTATGTACAAGTGCCTCACAGTGCCATTTTTCTTCTGTTTCTATAAGCTACCTGTACCTCTCACCCTGCAAAGAGTATATTCACAGAAATAAATGAGCAAAAATTGTTTTTTCTCCTGCGTAAAACTATGGAGGGCAGCTCACTTGTTATTGAGAAAATCAGTGATTTAATTTTTTTAGCTAATAATTTCATGGGGGAATACAGGACACATGAGAACCAGACTGTTTATTTTTGTGTGTGGTACTTCGATGCTAATACTGCAAGCCTAACAGTAAAATAAATGAGGGGGAGCTAATGATATTCAGTCTTCCAGAGCTGTAACAAGTCCTGCAGCCTTGCTGCAGCTGATGGGCTTCTTCAGGCCGATAAGTGCCTAGTTCTTCTGCCAGACTGCTATAAAACTGGCCTATCTCCATAGATGTCAAGAGATTTGCTGATTTATAGTGATGCAGCTGAGTAGTGGTTAGACCCAAAGAAGAGCAGTTTCTCTCTCCTTTTTCTTCCATTGATATTTTTAGCTAAGAGGCAAGTAGATGAAAACAGAGAAGTCCTAGTTCTTTCTTATGATGTTTTCATGCCTCAGAATGAAATCAAGAACCTCAGACCAACCCACCAAAAACGATGTATAATATCTCAATATATTTTACCAGAAGAAGTTTATTTCTGTTTGTAACTTGTGATTGCTTTGGGGCATTGATGCTATTCAAAGCTCAGCAGCATCAGATGTAAAGTCTCATTCAAATTCCATTTAAGAGTGCTTGTGCTTTGAAACCAAACCATATGCTTGGTCAGGAAGACAACATGACTTATTTTATACACTAAATCTTGAAGCTTTTTGGAAGCGATTTTTCAATTTGTTACCAGTAAGTTATGAAGGCACTTTCAAATCTTATGATTGTTATCTCAGTTTTATCACTTAAATAAGGTCTGAATTCACATGGCTAAAGAGCATTTTTATTCTTAGGGATTCCAGTGGCTCTCTTTCCTGTCATAAAAGTCACTGTGGTAATTCACAGTGCGAACTTCATTAGCCTGAATTGTCAGAGAATTGCTCACACCCCAGTTACAGATATCAATTCCTATTTTGGTTAATGCTGAGCGACTGTTTTTCTTTTCTTTTCCCCCATGGGAAATATTCTTTGTGAGGTATGACTATTTAAAAAGTCAGACATACTGAAGCTTTAAAGTTGGTAGTAAAATAGTAATTTATTTCTAGAATGAGAAGACAGTGATGGTTAGATTTAAGACAGAGTATTGAACAAGAAATCAACCCATAAGAGTTGAGTCAGCTCCCTGCATCATATCTGTCACAAGACCCTTACAAAGATGCAGAGGTGCAGCCAGACTGCAGCCTGATTCTCCATCACTAATAGGTATAGACAGCGTTATTGAAGGCTGGACTCATCCATGAGAAATATTTAAAGTAAGAAAGTTCTGTGGACTCAACATGGTTATCAATAGGCTTTCTTCAGTAACAGTCAGAAGGCAAAGGGACCATACGGGCTTGATGGAAAAAATGTGCCTGGAGATACCTTCTGTGAGGTGCTAGGTCAGCAGTATTAATAAAATGGATGGATGCACCAAGATATTCAGACTGGACTTGGCTTCCCTAGCAATGGGCTAAAGACAACAGAGAATAAGGGTAAAATGAATTCTGATATAAAGTTGCACATTATTATTTTTTCCCTCAGAGATATACCTCATGGAAATGAAATGAGTGAGAATCATTTCCAAGACATCGAAATCAATGGAATATCAAATCCAGCCAGACTGAGAAAGTCCTTATGAATGTAATTTAATAATGCTTAGAGGCCCTCTAGATAGAGATCTTTAGGTATTTTCTTGTCTGCCTCATGAAGACCATTTCATTCACATTCATGGATCAAGTGGCTGGCAGTAATATCTACATCAACAGCATTTAATTCTTCCCTTCTTTTCATTCATAAGCTCACAATAAAAGCATCCGATTTCCTGCTCTTCTCTATTGCCCCTGATGTAAATGACAGCTGCCAAGTCCTAGATTACAGGTACTTTGAGCAACTTGAGTTTCATAATGTAGAAAGCTGTATTATCATCTAACAAGCGAACCATGTCCTGTTAAGGATTCTCGAGTCATTTAGAGATAAAACAAGATCCTGAGCAGTTAATGTAAAATTTCACCACTTCCTTCCTACTTTTATTACATTTATGAATGCTTTAGGAGAAATTTTACTAAATTTCTGAATGCTTTAGGAGAATGGAGAGGCAACTAACGCTCTTCAGACTTCCAGCATTTCAGGGCCTTGATGGAAGGATTAATTATTTGGAGTTTTAATAACTATAAGTGAAAATGATATGCAAAGAGCTTCCTTCCATGTAAAGGACAGAATGGAGTTCTGGCTTAGGAGCGCAGGCTGATCACAGCTGCCAGAGTGGTGCGAAGGCTGGTAGAAGTGCTTACAGACCCACCAATAGCATAAACGTTTTGGAAGCACTTTAAAAACACTGTATAACTGAAAAGCGTCAACCTGAGAGGAAGCAAGTGTTGGAGCAGTGCTGTTTACAAATCGAGGAAGCTTGGGATGAAAGAGGCGATTCCTAACATTTTCTTTATGCTTGGATTCAATATGTCCATGAGCTTTCTCTGCTGGCTACTGACATCCAACTTCCTACCATTCCCTTAACAGAAATAACGTCACTCTTGGATCTAAATCATCAGAAATGACAGGGATTTTACTGAAGTTGCTCATCTTTATTTATGCTTTTTCCTGTTGGCTCATGCCCATTAAAAGCCTTGAAAAGCATCTCTGTCCCAAGTTCAACTAAGCCTGTCTGTTCCTTACATAGGGCAGAGTCCTGGCATATTCAGATCACCTCCCTAAAACCGGATAGATACATCCTTTTCATTCATATTTTTTATAGCTTTTTTTTTTTTCTCTACAGATAGTGAACTTGCTAATACAGAAACAGTGATATGTTCTAAAAGTAATGAGCAGAGTGACAGCATAACTGGAAATGAGCAGTGTGTGGGAATGGGGCTGGGCAACCTACTAAGCCAGAAATTCCAACATGAAATGTGAAACTGAGGTGGAAAAGGAAAAAGAAAAAAAAAAAAAGGAAAAACAAACAAACAAACAAAACCAACCAACCAACCAACCAAAAAAATCCTTTAAACTCAGGACTTATCAGGAGTTTTCAAGAATTAATCTTGAAGTCCAAGAGCTTAATCAGGACTGAATGTTCAGTAAACTTCTGTATCACCTTTTCTGTTTTCTTGAGTTTTTCACAGGGCCATAAAGTTTGTTTCAGTAGGTTGCATAAAATGGCAACCCACCACACCTGAAGGGTCTGGAAATGACTTGTATAGCATACTTTCCTATGCCTGTGTAGTCACTCATTCATAGATTGCTCTTATATATGTATGTATTATATTTTCTCTGGAGTCAACAGAGATATATATTTTTATGAAGGAAGATTTCCTTATGAATTCCTTCATAAAAATATATATCTCTGTTCATAAGGAATTCTTGTTAAAAATGTTCCTTCGGAGAATTATGGAAGGTTTAGCACAGTTATTTTCTGGATCTTTGATCAGATTAACTGCATATACATATTTCAGCAGTATTACAGAAACCTTCTGATAGTTCATCTATGACTTTAGGTATTTTATTGTAGGTCTGAAGTTCTAGTAGGTAGGTATGAGGTTCCATGGACTTGCCTTGGTTCCTTGAATAATCCTTTCCAGCTGTACATTTTTGTGAATTTCTTTTTCAACACCATGTGTGAGAAAATGTGTCAGGACAGAAATGATTTACTGAAAATAACGTGGGACATTTAGAGAGGCTATAGAATGCATGACATTGAGTAGAGGGGCTGTCTCATACATTTGTCTGAATCAGAATTTCTCAGTCTGCCTCTCATGTCATCGCTGAAGAGCACTCTTGCACATTTTTCCACTTGACTCACACACATGCCAGAAATGCCACTACCAACTTCTTTCTTTAGATCCTACTTTTTTGATGGGAGCAAATTCCACTGACAGATACCCTTGATAGAACTAAAAATCTATCCAGACACTCATCAACCTATTATGCCTTCTGCTCTCAGCATGGAAAGGGCTTGTTTGCTTTCTCTGCTTATGTAGAGAGGGTAAATGGGACTGTATCAGGAACACGAAAAAAATTAAAGAAGAAAATTCTGCGGCATAGGTTCCCCAGTCCATTTTGTGTAGAAGAGGGGAAAACAGAATCCATGAAGGAGCACTGATTACATTCTTTCTCCAGTGCTACATCTTCACAGGAATTTTCAGATGTCAAGCAATTCTGTAAGTTGACAGTTGATATGCTTAAGGTTACCTAGGAAACTCCATTAACAATGATATTCTGGGCAGTCTTAATAAATGTTATTTAAATTAAAAGAGATTTCCACTCTTTTCTGTGTGCAATTATGCTAATTAAACTGAAAGAGAACTCTGACATTTCTGATTAGCATTTACCACAAAAGGTATATATGCAAATATAACAGAAGGTAAATACTGATTTGTAAAATCAAAATACTTGGTGTGGTATCATAGCAGAGTCGCAGACTTAGACTGCACATTATTATCAAACTTTTTTTATCCAAAATAAAAGTCATCTGCAGTGCATAGCAGTTACTGAAATTGTATGTAAAATATTTAAAAATAAAAGTGAGACATCCAAAGACGACTCAAGCACAGTAAAACATTCATGAGATTATAATACAGAGCATGATGTTTCAAAAACATGGGTGTTATTTGTTCTTAGTTTGAAATTATATCTCAGGACAACTGAAAATTAATAGACCATACATAATATTTGGAAAAGAGGAGGAGGTTAAGCTTTCATAGAATTATTTTGGGAACTTTAAAATTCTAAAGAATAATATTGACACTTTAGGCACTGTACAAATAAAAATACACAGTAGAATCATGAAAACAGTACTGTAAAAAAAGACTGTTGGGAGGGGAGGAGTGTGGAGCAGACTGCATGGTTTACCCTGGCCACTCTTTTCTGGTGCTGCAAGATGAACAAGAAAAACACAGCCAGGTTTCCTGTGATGGAGGTAATTGCAGCAATTTAAGAGGCTAGCTAGCCATCCTTGCTGACCTCAAGAGCATGCCATGCTCCCAGAATGCAAACCCACCCTCTTTAGGTGGAACTGCCCATTGGGTTGATTTGGGGTAACTCATTGCCGTAAAGTAGGCTGTGATGAACTCTCCTAGTCTGTTCTGGTGGTATCCATATCTCTGTAGAGATTATAATGTTCAGCTCTGGGAGGTAACTTCTGGAGGCTCACTGACTGTTCACAAAACCGGTCCACCATAAAATGTCAGTAGAAGTTCCCTTGATGTAAACAAAGCTGCCCTTTCATCTTGGGACCAACCTAGTTTGGCCAATGCTCCGCAGTGCTCACATCATTCCCTGCAGCGGAAAAAAAAAATGTTACTGTGGACCATGAAGTGTGACGAGTTTTTGACTGATAAATAACTTGGACATCAGCACTGAACAGCCTGACTTTGAATATCATGCTTGGTGTTAAGTGGAGCACTGAGTTTGAAGAAAGTTTACAAAATTGACATTGATTCCATCTGATGTATTTCTTAATATATTGAAAGAATTATTTTGTTATTAAACCCTTTAATTCAATTTAATGAGTGGCAAAGAAATCTCATTTCTGAAGGACTAGAGCTAGCGTTACTGCAGAAAACCAAAGGTCTGAAATCAGACTCCTAAGGAGAAAGAGTCTGAGGAGTGGAGAGAGTCTCTTGCTCCCACAACAAAAGAACAGAGAAAAAATGTAAGGACAGCATATAGTAGAAGATGAAAGCAAAGTTCTGCTGCTCACTTAGGTAGTGCTATGTGGACTTCATGTGCTAGGGTTTTTTCTTTTTTCCTATTTGTTTGTATCATTTATTGACAGCAACAAATCCAAAAAAAGCACAAACTTTTACTGCAGCTAAGGAATAGCTGTCAAGTTCATTTCTCTCTGTTCCTGAGGAGCTTCCTGTGCAGAGTCACTCTGCACACCCCCATTCACATTGGGGTCTGCTCATAGAGCAGCCGTAAACCCCCCGATCTCAAAAACTGAGATCTGCAAAACTCCTATGTGACACTCAATCCTTTTCAAATCCATTGTTCTCCTGGAGGAAGAAATTATCCCTTCATGAGAAAAATGATGCTTTCTCCTTACAGCAAAGCTATAGAAATGGCTCAGATTTCTCCTCTAGCTCTGGTCATTTTCCTTGTGGGCCAAAAGTGAAGTCTGATCTGTAAAAGCTTATTTTGTAAATACACATCCCTAAACGGTATTTTGAATCTGAGAATCTATACTTTTCTTTTTTCCATCCCCTTGTTCACTCAATAGAGTAAAAGTATGGCATGGAGCTGCGCTCTGCCCCACATGGAGGGTAAGTTATCAACAGACTGATCAGCTGCTTGAATGAGTAGTTAAGGACACAACAGGTTCTGTAATTTGTTAAAGTTCCCTCCTATCTAAATAGGAATGGTTACCTTTGTTCCAGAAAGACCCAAAGAAGTTCCGTGCCACAGAAACGGGGAGTTTACACACATGCAAAAGATGTGGAGAAGTGCTGAGCAATAGTGGCAAATCCATAGTCACTGTAAGAATTACAGTGTAAGAATTACTAAGAATTAGTTTTAAGAACACACCTGTACATTTTTGTTCTCTGGAAAGATTTCAGCGGGCTTATAAAATGTTGAATGGGAAAATAATTAATCTGCTCATATAAAGAAAACCTATTTTTTGCCTGTTTTTAAACAAGAGGAGAGAAAAATACACTACAAATTATCAGAATTCATGGAAAGAAGTGTATTTTTTTTTTTGTTACTGTACAGTAAAATGTTTTATTTCTATTTGAGCAGCAAGACTTTATTTAACTCGCTCCTAACCCAAACCTGCAGGATGTCCCACCACACAGGGCACACATCTAATAGAAATGACAAAAGTATCAGCTCAGCACAATTAAACTGGCTTAACCTGCAGCAAAGGGGATTTAGGTTAGACATCAATACAAACTTTCAAGATTGCACATAGGAACAGCCTGCTCAGGGAGGCTGTGGAAATGCTAACATGGGAGCTTTTAAAAATATGTGCGAATGTCTATCAGGAGAGACATAGTAAAAGCTGATCCCTATTTTAGCAGGGAGTATGAATGAATGAACTTTTTTTCAGCTCCCTTGCAGATTCACTTTCTATGATTTCTAAGAAAAGTATCATATTTTGCTAGATTACTTGCAGTAAGTAATCTAACTTTGGAATGTAATTCCAATGCACTCAAGCTAATAAAAATAATTCCTTGAACTAAAAGCAAATGAGCAAACCCCACATCCCCCTCAAAAAAGAGAAAAGGAGAAGAAAAGGAAAAGGAAAAGGAAAAGGAAAAGGAAAAGGAAAAGGAAAAGGAAAAGGAAAAGGAAAAGAAAAAAAGAAAGCCAGTTCTGGAAACTGAAACAATAATTTTACCCTCCAAAATTTGTGCTTAGATTGCAAATAGTGACAGTAAATTTAGAAAAAAATGGAAAAAGAGGAAAAGTAATTACTCAATATATCATATTTCCAAGCCCCTATCCATTCTAAAGGCATCTGAAGGAATGAATGCCTCATTACCTCATTAAAAACATTTTTCATTTCCTTTCTTTTATTTGTTTCATTGCTTCTTTGTTTCTTTCTTCATTTCTTTCAATTTTTTGTTCATACATTGGACTATAAAACAATATCTATTCCCATACTTATCAAACTCCTCTTGATGAAAATTTTGAAAAAAATGAGGAAAGAGTGCTGAGAGGAGTTTTAACCACCTTTAAATACATTAAAATGCTGTAAGAAGAATGGCAATAATCCATGTTTTATAGTCACGATGGACAGAACAAGATAAGAAGGTTATGTTTCAGAAGGTATATCTTAGAGAAAGTTTTTTGATGACAGGGAAAGTCAAGCCCTGGAATAGATTATCTAGGCAGATTTTAGAATCTACCTATCTAGAGTCTTTTAAGATTGGATTGGACAAACAACTGTTGGCATTAACATGGATCCTACCTTAGGACAAAGAAGTAGACAAATGACCTTCCAGTAGTGTATGTATAAATATATATATATATTTACATATTTATTTAATACTCTTGATTTATTCATAACTAGTTTCTTGTGGAGAAATAGCTGTCAAACCTTGAATTATACTTTAATCCAAGATGCTAAATCAGTTTTGAGTAAATTAAAAGGTGTTTGCTGAAAGCATTTGGCAACCACTGCAGGTTTTTCTTTCAGTACCAATAAAAGAAATATATTGTTATACACCCTATGTTGTAAGCTAAAGAAATTAGCTACTAAAATTTGATAACATAATTAAGCAGGTCCCTGCTGCTGATGCCTCTGCTAGAAGATAATAGATGGCAGGGAGAATTATTGGTGCTGAAACTATACTTACGGCATATAAAGTTGCAATATCCTATTACCTTTTGGTAAAGCTTTCAAAAAAAAGAGGTTTATTTGTCTGTAAGAGCAGGAATTAATAGTTGTTTTTTGTTGTTTTTTGTTTGTTTGTTTTTAATATATGTAGGATTTTTTCATGTTGGCAAATGTCTCAGATGTCTCTTGAAATGAGTTTTGAAGTTTGGATGCTTACAGAACATGAAGTCAAGGCAGAACAATACTCAATTCTTTCAAAGTTGCCTATGGCAGCCCAAAGGGCAAAGATCTCGAAGTCACTTCAACTGTCAGAGGAGCTCTAGACCATGAATTTCATGTGTACCTGAAAATTTAGACAAACTGAAGGGAACTTAACCATTTTTAACAATGACAGTGATTTAGTAACAAAAGAAATCATGATTTCAGAGCAAAATTTGGCATAAAGTCTCTGGCCCAAAAAAAGAGATGTATGAAACCCTATATATTTTACATTAAATGAGATGTAATTAAACATCAGATTGGGAGGTTTAACACTCTTTAAGAAAGATTTAAGAATGTGTGTGTGGCTTCTGGAGTCCACACAGGAGACCAGCACTGCAAATGGATAGATTACTGGAAGAAGATGGGATTTATAGCTGAGCTGAGCTGAGATCATGACGTGATCCTGAGATGGTGATGGAAATATCTTAAGGATGTCAAGGACATTATTTGAAGCCTGAACAACAAACATCACTGGACTGGCAAAAAGTATCTACTTGCTAAGGACACAATGAGGTAGAGAATAGTTTTGTTTCCAGAACTAGCAATGAAGATCTGAGTTGTTGCTATTTAAAACATTGATTTTTTTGTATTTCAGTGAGTAGTCTAGTAAAAGTTGGGTTTGAGAACATATTGGTGTCATTAGTGTAGCCACTCCCTAAAAAAAGGAGCGCTGTTCCGTGCCAAAACTGTGGCTAATTTAGTATCCTATCGGTCACTCCAAAGACACTATTTTAAACTGTATTTGGATTATATTGTAGCTTAATGCAAAATACAATTTTAAAAGAAAAAGTTGCTTAAAGAAAAATACAACTGTATCCTTGTTGAAACCCTATATGTTATGCATTAAATGAAATTGTAAACAAAATCAGTTTGTTCCTATCAGAAATTCTAATTTTGACAAAATAGCATATTCCAGTACATTATACCCAAATATTTTAAACCATTTTATTCTCTAGGTCTCTTTTCCTATCACATACTGCACTGTTTTGATAAAACCCAGCACCATATCAAATTACAACACAGAGAGTTATACAGAGCTTTATTTTTATCCCTTAAAGCAATATCTGTAAAAGTTCTTTAGCTCCATGTCTAAATACTTTAGAGATAATTTATATCCATTTTTTTTCTTCTGAGATAATTAAAAAAGTATCTAAGCAGTAGAGGAGCAAATCCTGGAATAGTTTTTCAATATGAATTCAGGAGGCAAACCTCCTATTTGTTATTAAGCAACATGATAAGCATTTGATGATATAATCATATTTGTTAACTAGATGTGGGAACCCAGAAGAATCTTTTTAATTTTATTCTTAAGCTCTTAATAAATTGGTTAATTCTATCTGGACTGCAAAACCAGGTTACCGGTGACAAATAAGCAGTTGCAATTGGGTTTTCAACTTATAGTTGAACTGCTTATTTTCTAAAGGATTTTATTTTGGTTTGATTTGTACTTTCTTCATCACTTTCCTAGAATACAATAGGGACAGAAGCTGTGACTTGTGGGACATGAGAACTGTTGATGTTAGCTGAAGATACAAGTCATGAAGTTTATCTATCTAGAATTATTTTGTAGGGACATAAGAATAATCCAAGAGTAATAGCAATAAAACTCTCAATATTTGTAGTCACATATGCTAATCAGGTCTGAATTATTGGTAAAAGTACTTCATAAAATTGTTTGGAGCTACAGACATTAAATGTGAGGAATAGTCCCTATGGAAAATAAATGGTTTAAAATAAAATAAAAAAAAATGATTCTGAGTTATTTTTGACATTTGTTCTGTATTTCCTCATTAGACAGACAAAAATAATTAAGGATGTGTATTCTAAATCCTATTGTGTTTCTCATTTTAATAACAGGAGATACAGTAGCATATCTTCCAATTATTAACTGCCTTATCTTTATCATTTCGTTTTCATGCTGAGCAATATTTTGCTGCATGATTGCTAAAGGCAAAATAGAGCAATATTTTTAACAGCATGTACCAACTTAACCGTAATATTCAGAAGCCAAAGGGTCATACAGAAGAGATGCCTTTGTAAGAATATAAATTAGTAAGAATTGGTTTATTATGATAATGTCCTTTCTAGGAAAAGAACTGTTTTGCTTTACAGTTATTAGGTACACGGACAGAGGAAGATATTGCTTACATCAGCTGAGTAAGAAATAACTACTATAAAAAAAAATTCCACATATTATCAAGGTTTCAGAATGTACTTTAGCTGTAACAAGATGTCTGGGTTCAGTTTGTAACTGAGACAGAGAGAAGTGGAAGAAAACAGTGTAAAGAAGACTGTGAATGTGCATGGAAAATTTGGTAACCTAAATACTGAAGAATTATATGAATCTATTACCTGGGAGTCAGTTGTGCCCAGGGCAGGCCTGAGGAACTGAAGGTAGGAATTACATCAGTATCATTCAATCATTTTGTCAAAATAGTAGCATCTTTTGCTTCCAATATCTGAAGTTCTCATTAACCTCCATAAATAAATAAATAAGATGATTGCTAAAGGATATTTCTGGCCATGCAGGTAACATCCTGATCACCAGAGGATACATTATTGCTGTGTTATAAGAATCCTTTATTCATCTAAAAGGGCTTTTCTCTGAGAAAACCACTCATCTGCTCCATGAAAGCCAGTCCTGAAGCCAAATGTATTTAAAGGAATGCAATTTCTTGAATGTCTTACACAGCTTTATAGATGAACTGAGGTCCTAACCATATTTTCAGACTTTTTCAGAACTTTACACACATCCATCTCCAGTTTATCCTTATCCACCTCTTGAAATTGGAACTTAAAAATGCAAAGGCAGTTCCTTGCCAAAGCTGCAGCTTAGAAATGATCTGCAACTTTCCCAATGAAGAACATCAACTCACTATTCCTTTCCATTGCATCACTATGTCATGCTGCTCAGGTCTCTCAGAAAAAATAGGAGTTCGCTGTGCCATGCCTACTGAAAAAATACAGTAAACTCATTTATGTCTATGTACTGCTTGTATTCTCCAAGAAGACAAAATAATCTAATACATGAATATAGTTCCTGCTAGGGAAGAGTAGATAAGGCTGCATTTTAATTTTTTTAGAGGTAACTGCTTGAAGTAGCTAGGAAAGCTGAGTGCTATGGCTAAACTTATCTTCTTGACAAAAGTATCACTGAATCTTCATAAGGGAACACATTAACCAGATACAAAATCATCTTACCTCTAGAAAATTGCATGCATCATGGCTTAAGCCATAAGTCAAAAGGGATGGTTGAAAATCTAAAGTAAACTTGCAAAATGTATAGTTTCTTACTGTATTCATAATAAATATTCAGTTCAAAATTTGCTTTCAAAATGCCTTAATACTAGATAGATTTTTATCTACTCCCTTTTTATTTGGAGCTTTTTAAGATATTGCTTACAAAATGAGACTGAAAGTTTCCTGAAGCAATAAAGTATTCTTTTTTTTTTCTGACTGATGATTTCCCCTGATACTCTCACACATGGCCTTGCCCTAGGTAAGTTAAAAACTTTGAGCAGAAGGAGAATTTCATATTCTCAACTTATTCTCAGCACAGATCCACAGGCCAATTCATAATACACAAGTAAAGTCCCAGTCATGTTGGTAGGACAGCAGATATTTCATGTAGAGCAGGATCCTTCTTAACTGCCTGACCCTAGCAGAGAAGCACATGAGAGTTTCTGGCTCAGAGCTGACTTGCTCCTTAATCTTGGAGAGTGGGAAGAGACAAAAAGCTCTTCAGTGCTTGATCTTGTACCTTCAGTTGTTCTCTTAATTAGAGACATTATATTACACGGTACTGTACAGTATTTTGTATAGGCTGACAATCTTCCTTTGTTCTTATAACCTACGGCTATTATTTTGCATACTACATACTCTTGAAGCAGTTTGTGTCATATTTTTTATTTATAAGAACTAATTCTTTGCTCCTGTTTTCAATGCTACCTAAACAGTGCCTGACATGGGTGTGAAATGCAGAGAACTAGGAATAGTTAGTTAAGTAATTCCTAACCATTCCATCAGAAAATTGAATATATATATATATATATTTATACTTGAAAAGAATGAGTTTAGGTTCTTCAATCCCTCCTCTGCAAGACAACTCTGCAGCAGGTGAAGCACCACTTTCTCCTAGATATTCAAATCCTTGTGATCAGAGGGAAAGCGAGTTTAGAAAGCCAACATCAGCACACTCAAGAAGAACAGGTCCTGGAGAAATAGTGGGCACAACTCAAGCTAGCTCTTGAAATCTTGAAGCCCTCAGCAGAGAAGGCAGGTAACTCCAGGCAAAAGGCATCTTTCTGCATGCAGAGGATCCTCCTAGGGAAGCAATATTGAGGCAGTGTGTGAGCATGCAGGGATGGGCTTAGCAAGGCTAAAGCCCACTTGGATTTGAATCTTCTGAGGCACGTGAGGGCAACGAGAAAAGCTTCTCCAGAGACATCAGAAGCCAAAGGAAAGCCAGTAAAAGTACAGGCCCACGACTCAGCAGGTCTAAAGCTGGTTGAGGCGCTGGAGCATGTCCAAAGAAGGGCAACGACGCAAGGGAAGGGGCTGGCACACAGACCTTGTGAGAGTGGCTGAGGGATTGGGCTTATACAGCATGGAGGAGGCTCAGCTCCATCTCCTCTCCGACCTAACTACCAAAAATAGGACAAGAGAGAAAGGCCTCGAGGTGCACCAGGGGAGCTTCAGCTTAGATATTAGGAAAAATTTCTAGACAGAAGGTGTGGTGAAGCAAGAGAACAGGCTGCCCAGAGAAGTGGTGGAGTCCCCGTCTCTGGCAGGGTTCAAGGAACGTGTAGATGAGGCCCTCTGGGACGTGGTTTAGTGGGCATGCTGCTGATAGGTTTACATTTGGGCTCAAAGATCTGGAAGGTCTTTTCCAACCACAAGGATTGCAGGATTGTAGGATTCTAAATGTGGTGTGGGTCCTGCTGGCCAAGGACACAGAAGAGGCAGAGTGTCTGCCTATCTTTTTTGTTATTTCAGTCTTTGTTGGTGAGAGCAGCCCTGAGGAATGGCAAGCACCAGGGGGCAAGTGTGGAGCAGGGAAGAATTCCATGTGGCACGGGTAGGAGGATGAAGGCATCCTTGAGGAAGCTGAGTGGGCTGCAGTGAGCGGGCCCTGCTAGGAGGTCCCTCCAAGTGCTGAGGGCCCTGTCCAAGGTCACTCTGACAGCATCACTCGTGAGCCCCTTGCTGAGGTCACAAAGCCCTGGGCAGGCGCAGCCCCGCGCACAACAGGGCAGAGCCACTGCTGGCGCTGCACGTCCCTGTTGACGGCGTTGGCCAAGCACGAGCTGGGTCACTGGCACTGGCCTTGCAGCACCTGTGTTGCTGGCGTGAGAGTCGCAAGCGCGGCGGGAGCCTGCGAGCCGCAGGGTGTAAGAGCCGCATCCTTCCCTGCTTTGCCCGCGTGCATAGGGAGGCTGCAGGGAGCTGTTCTGGAGTGGTGATTTTCCCGGGGGAGGCTGGTGGGACCTGAGCATGTTTGAGAGGTGGTGGGAGCTCAGCGATTGCCTCGAGAGTGGAGCAGAGAGGTGCTCGGAGTGAGCAACTCTACTTTTGAGCAGGTAGCATGTGGGGAGGAGGAGAGGGTATGACAGGCAGCTGTGCATCCCAGCACAGCTGCACCAGGCCTGGCTGGCTCTGCAGGGGTCTGGCCATAGCCGGGCACCCAGCGGGGGCTCTGTCCAACCTGTGACTCTTAACCGGCCATGAGCGGCTCTGCTTACGTGTCACTCTGGCTGCACGTGTGTGGATGGCTGGAGCAAGCCCAGTCTGTTAGGGATGGCAGAGCTGAGCACGTGCTCACGCCTGCTGCTCTCCTTTGCTGCATGGAGTGGTTGAGGAAGCGGATGAGGAGGGGGGCAACTACAGGGGCCCCGAGGCCAGGACCTGAAGCTGGGCACAGGGAGCATCGTCCAACTGCTGGTCACAGATAGGGGGCTGCTTCTGCTTCGACGGGAGGTGCCAGCGGAGCAGCACTCTTGACTACTGGGAAACAGACAACCTGGCAGTGTATATTAGCTGGCTGACCTGTGAGGACTCACGCGTCTCCATTGCCTCCCACGTCCGCTTTTACATTGGGAGTGAGGTGAGCTCCCTAGACAGTTTGGAGAGCTATATGGGTGCTTGTGGCTGCCTTACCAGCCAATAACCCGAGGACAGCGTGTCACTCCGGGTCCGCTTTTACACTGACAGTGAGACCAGCTCCCTGGACAACTGGGAGAGCAACGTGGGTGCCAGCAGCTGCCTTGAGTGCCAAGAGCCGGAGGAGACCATACTGCCCCGTGTCATCTTTTACATCGGGAGCGGGAGGAGCTCCCTGGCCAGCTCAGAGAGTGCCAGCAGTGCCAAGGACTGCACTGCCTGCGAACTGCCCCAGGACACTTGGCCCCGTGTATCATCATATGCCACACAGGCAGTGAGACAAGCTCCCTGGACAGCTGCCTGCAGTAGATACCACATATATCAGGGGCTGCCATTCAAGAACATCGAGCCCCACAGCTCCAGATCCAGTTGATGGTACTGATGGTCAAAGGGGGATCTTTTCCCAGAGTGGACACTGGCCGCAGCAGCAGCATCCTCTGCCACTCCATTTCTGCCCATCACGTGGGCTCTGTAGATAGTATATATATGTTTGGATTAGGACATGATATAGGGTTTCTGATAGTTTGCTAGCAAGTTTGTGTTAGAATGTAGAATAGGCTGTGTGATAGCTTGCCTTCTGAACTTTGGGGAAAAATGAAATGCAATTCCAGTGGAGTGAAATTCCCTTCCTAAAAAACACTGATTACTGCTTCTAGATAAAAAGTAACCAAGTGATACAAAGCAACATCCACTGAAGATGATTTGCAGCTTTCTTGCCGTACGTGCTCTCTGATCACTTCCCAAGTTCAGACCTGCTCCTTTCCCCTTCCCACCAGTATAGTTTTCCTTTTCACTGGGGCATCCTCACATTCTTGCAGATAGCTAGACATGCATAGGGAAAGGCTCTCTTCTTCCCTAGGGTGACTGAGGATGTGGAAGCCTGGAGGAAAATTTGAACCAGGGCAAGAACCTTCTTTCCACTTCAAGAAAGTGCTAAAGACATGAAGACATAAATTGAGAAAGAAAGCATGTAACTCAGCAGATAAATAAGCATGGTATTAACTACAGGAATATGAAGAATCCTCCTCATGGATGAAAAGAGGACCTTATTTTTTTCTTCCAGCACATTACAATTTTGAAAATAGAATTTACCTAGAAAAGCTCTGGCAGTCATGCTTAGTCCAGGCCTACCACCAAGAACTGAGATAGGCATCCCAAACCAATACACAACAAAGAAAGCAACAAGTAAAGAGAAACAGGAATAAAATTTAATAGAATGACTGAATTAAATGACATTACATGACATGTACAGGGCTGTACTGCCATTCAAAGGGACCCAGTGTTCCAGGATTCGGCAATAATCATGCCAGAATGAGGTGACTACATCAAGCATTTATTCAGGTTAAAACACATAAAAGCAGCAAAGTATGTATAACTACTCATGAGGTGATACCTGCTGGTGGGATGCTGGATCCAAACATACTCTCAAGCTGGCAGATCAGAGAGAGAAAGTTGCTGACAGGCTGCCGTGGAGACAGCGTAGGCCTCAGGTTTAGGATTTTCTCCTTCCCCCTGACTCTCTCCTTCCTGTCCTCTTTTATGCCCGGTGCATCCTGGCACACAGGGTCAGTGAGACCCAGCAGGCAGGCCTGGGGGCGGACAAACTCCGCCTTCAGTTGCGCAATTCTCCCCCCTGGGTGTGCAAGCACCGCGTGCCAGTCGGGGGTCCCAGCCCTCAGTTCAAGGGTCCTGCCTTCCTCCTTCCTCATTTCCGGGTGTTTGACCTCCAAAGATAGTTTGGAGGACGTCTGCGGTTAAATTGGCTACGAGCCCGGTCGAGCGGCCACCTTCCACAGGTTTTTGGAGGGGGCTACCTGTGAACCCGGCTTAGCAGCTGCATCCATGCTCCTTATCACTCAGCCTGGGCAGGCAAACACCTTCCCTCTCAAGGTCTGACCTCTGCTTCCCACAGGAGATTTTCATGACTCTGCAGATCATAGAAATTTCCATCTCCAATACATTCCATTCCGTAATCTGTAGAGATCATAAAAAATCATAAGGATTCCCACCTCCTATACATCCCACCCCGTGACCTGTATAAGTCAATCTATCATAGCCAAGCATCCAGATAACGTTTTCACAGCAGTTTCAACCGTGCCTCGTGTCAGTGTCATTACGCAAAGGATACAACATATAATAATATCGCGAATAGAACTAATAGCGCTAATAACAGTTTCTGTAGCCATGGCCAATCCCACGTCTGTCGTCCAAATGAAGTCCAACCACCATCCACTCTCTATTAATGAGTCAGATGCTGTAACGTCCAGACGTGGGTATGCATAGATGTGTGGTTGCTTCGAGTCATGCAGCACATGCCCCTGCCTTCTCACACCTGTGGCCATGCATAAGCAGAAGCATAGCTGTTGCAGCACGATTGCATGCCGAGCCGAGTCCACATCTACCAACAATGATGACAAAGCTGTTGTTGTAGCATTGATGGATTTTGCTAGTCAGCATCCCAGTCTGCATAGTGTGGTCAATGCTTATGTGGCAGCAATCCGGGAGCCCATGCCTTTGAGCAATGATGTTCTTGTAACTCTTTGGGTTTTTTTTTTGAACCATGGTCGCATGGGTCTGTAAAATGGTAAATTGCCCTCCAGTGCAGGGTGGCGTAAGCAGTCTAGCAGGCCTAGGTGCGAGTTAGAAGAGTTAGCATAAGCAATTTACAGGCAAGTTCTGTGTACTTAGTCACAAGTTAATTACGCTAAATGTCAGTCATACCAGCAGCAGGCCACTTGGCCGACACTCGCCTCCTAGATGGCCCTTAGAGAGAGAGGTGGCCATCATTCACATCAAGGTCTGGCATGGCATGTGTCCCCACTGCTCAACGCCTAATGGGTTGCAGCCAACAGTGGAGCTCAAGGTTCTTCTTGGTGGCCAACACAGAGGCCAACCCAGTCTTGCCCTTGACTATGGTAGGAGGCATTTAGCCAGACCCAGGCTTTTCAGTTGCTTGTCAAGGTAGTGTCTCACCTGCCTCATCCAGTAGCAAGGTGCTATCATAATGCACAGTTCTTAAGATCTTATTTGCTTCTGCCTTAGCATCACTCAAAGCTGTTGTAACTTTGCATGCTCTAACATCTCTGTTACAAGCAACAAACCTGTATCGATTGGGGTCTGGTTTATGCCATGATATAGAGTATAGTTTCTAATTAGCAATGAAGTAGTAAACCAAGTGGCTTATAGACAAAATGTCAGCCTCCAATAACAACTACATTGCAAGTACACGTATGAGAGTCAGTAAACACAGTCTGGTTATAAATTACATTAATTAGCACATATTTACCCATTGTTCTAAAGCATATGCATTCTTCCCTACATATGGTAATGCAGGTTTTTGTATTACTCTGTGGATTGATCTCCAAAATGGCATCCGCTTTCTTGGGTACCAAAAGTTAAAAATAGCCGCTTTAAGGGCATCATCTCTGTGGGTGAGGGGGGGAGGGGGTGGGTAGAGCACGGATAGACCTTCTTAATGGTGACATCCACTATGGTCAGTATGTAGGCCATGACTGCGCTGTGGACCTGGTCTCGGGTGAAGGTCGCAGGTCTGCACCTCGCTAGTTGTTCTTTCTGCATGGCCAGGTACCCCCATGATCTTTCAGATCTCAATGGGGAGGTCTCCATTGTCTCTGTCTCTCAATACACCTGCAACGACACTCTGCACCCATGTCTGGGCCTGGGGGCAACTAAAAGCGAGGGACATGTTATTTTGTTCCCCTGTACGATGACAGATAGTTGGATCGTGCAACCATCCCTGGGGCAACCAGGTGAACATATATTGTCACCTCTGCCAAGTAAAGGCAAACTGATCTGAATGCTCCTCAGCAATGGGTCTGGTAAAGAAAGCTTTAGCCAAATCAATTACTGCGTAAAAAGTTCCAGAATGTTTCTGGATTTTTTCTATCAAGGTGACAATACCTTGTACGGGTGTTGTAAGAGCTAGTGTAAGAGGTGTGTTAATTTAATTCGCTGAACTCCACAGTCATTCTCCATGTCCCGTCCCTCTTTTTGATGGACCAGATAGGGTTATTCCAAGCTGTCATAGTGGGTTTTAAAACTACTGCATCCACTAGGCCTTTAATTGTCTGCAAAATGTCTTCATATCCCCCTAGAATTTTGTATTGTGAGGCACTTCTACTTTTCTGACTAAAATTGTCCAGGCACTAGTATAGTTCTTTGTTCCAAATTAGTACAAACCAATTACAGTCAGAAAAGTTCAAAGTCAGTCCCTTTAAAATATCAATTCCAGTTATATAATCAGGGACAGGAATAATCATAACTGAATACAATCATTTTGGGAGGTTCTCTATTTTCATTTCTATTTGTGTTTGCACACCTTCAATTTGTTTTCCTTCTCAAGCTAGTACTAATTACAGATTGTCCTTTAAATTTCTTGGGATTTCTATATATTAAGGAGGCCTCCACTCCAGTAGCAATTGAGACTTTTACAGTTTGTGATGACTGTTGCCGATCTTTCTGCGCCAGTCGCACTGGAGCTTGGCCATCTCTTCATTCTTGTTTCCTATGCTGAAGTATTTTGCTAATCTCTTTTCAAGGATACAAGTCAGAGTATGGCTCCCAGTTCTTCTCCCCTGGAACATCTGATCCACTGGCAGGGTGGGGGAAAGAGAGCCACAGTCTGAGCTATTCCTGGCTTTCCCACTTTTGAATTCTGCACTTTCTCGTGCTTACTGAACCCTCTCTGCTGATATACATTACACAAGAAAGACCTAAAGACCACAGACACAAACAGCACGAACACAGTTTCTATCCAGTGGCATGACCTCACGTAGCTGTGCACTCCACTAGTAAGCTCCACTGTTTCAACTGCTGAAAAGCACATTAAAGAAGTAAAGTATGGATAATTACTCTTGAGGTAATACTTGTCAGCAGGATACTGAGACTGAACATCCTCTCGAGTTGGCGCATTAGAGGGTTGCTGACAGGCTCCTAATCTCATGGAGACAACGTAAGTCTCGGTGTTAGGAGTCTCGACCCACTCCTTCCGCACTGTTTTTTCATGCCCAGTGCATCCTGTCACATAGGGCCAGTACATGTCAGAAGGCAGGCCGGGGAGCGGACAAGCTCCGCTCTCAGTCACATAACTTTCCCTCCTGGGTGCGCAGGCGTCATACCAGTAAGGGGTTCAAGTCGTCATTCTGAGGGTCCTGCTGTGCTCATCTTCTTCCTCCCTCTCGGGTGTTTGACCTTCAAACTAGTTTAGAGGATGTCTGCGATTAAGTTGGCTACAAGCCCGGTTGAGCAGCCGCCTTCAACTGCTTTTGAAGGAGTTTGGCTGTGAACCTGGCTGAGCAACGACCTCCGTGCTCCTTATCA
>JAWLRI010000005.1:258427-281794 GCA_034781795.1 Crypturellus tataupa | reverse complement strand
GTCCTCTTGTCCTATTTTCAGTAGTTATTTTGGAGAAGAGATCCACGTCCACCTCACTACAACCTCCTTTCAGGTAGCTGTAAAGAGCAATAAGGCCACAAACCTCCCTCAGACTAAATAACCCCAGCTCCTTCAGCCGCTCCTTGTAAGGTCTGTGCTCCAGCCCCTTCCATCAACTTCACCTTTGAACACACTGCAGCACCTCTTGCAGTGAGGGACCCAAAGCTGAACGCAGTATTTGAGCTGCAGCCTCACCAGTGCTGAATGTAGAGGCACAATCACTTCCATGGTCCTGCTGGCCACACTGTTCCTGATACAGCCTAGGAGGCCGTTGGTCTTCTTGGCCACCTGAGCACAAAGCTGGCTTATGTTCTGCTGGCTCTCAACCAGCACTCCCACTCAGCTCTGCTACACAGCTCTCCAGCCACTCTGCCCCAAGCTTGCAGTGCTGCATGGAGTTCCTGGCTCTGAAGAGCAGGACCTAGCAGTTGGCCTTGTTTAACCTCATATTGTTGGTCTCACCTCATCGATCCAGCCTGTGCAGATCCCTCTGCAGAGCCTTCCTACCCTCGAGCAGATCAACTCTTTCTCCCAGCTTGACATCTTCAAATTTGCTGAGGCTTCACTCAGTTCCCTCATCCAGGAGAGTCAGGACAGAGACGAGCCTGGCCCTGATAGGGCCCTGGTTTAACTGGTGCCTTGGGGAGGAAAGACATGACAGGAGGAACCTGTAGATTCCTGTGGCTGAAAACTGTTCTCCATACAAAGAGCCAAGAGGCAGCACTGGCTGGAGAAACAGCTGCACCTGCCCAGGAGGCAGAAGTGGTCTGTGTGAGAGCAAGCATGACATGGTTCCTGCGCTTAGGGGCTGAGGGGGAATGCTTTGGGAAGCACAATTTAAGGGCCTCAAATCTGAGCAGGTATACCCATGTGGAGTCATGCCTAGAAAAACAAACTTGAGAAGCAACTCAGGCTGCCAGCTGCACTCTGCAAACCGCTGCAGGCCAGGTGCAGAAGCAGAGCTCCCCAGGCACGCTTCAGCTCGGTGCTGTGGAGCTGGACTTCACTCTGGACAGCATGGAGTACAAAACTGCCAGCTGATGTGGGTATATACCTGCATGATTTCCAACCTCAGGCCCTCCCAGATCACAAATCTTCTTAGGCAGATGTGAGATATGTGTAGACATTAAATTATTATGAATAAAAAAAAAATGGAAAAAAATAAACAGGAGCAACAGAATGTTATTCTTTATAAAGCAAAGCAGATCACCAAGATAGAAATCTAACATTTTAACTAGTTTCCTGCACTCTCCTGTACTCCACCCCCCGCCTCCTCCCCCCCAATCCTGGAGTCCTATGGCTTTTTCCTTATTTCAGAGTCTAAATCTCCTGTGCTACTCCAGATAGCTCTCAAAGTGATATTAGTCTCCTCTTTCCCAGAGGCAGACCAACATCAGTAGTAGCCCACATGCCATGTTTACCATCCACTGCAGGGCCCTTTGCAGACAGGATAGCAAACAAGGTAACATCAGTAATACCACTAACACCATTCCCACAACAGTCATTCCCATTTTAATCCATGCCATCATCCATCCTGGAATCCCCTAATTACCCAGTCAATCATTGAGCCATCTCAAACCATTATGTTCCTGCAGGTGATTCATTCTGTCCTTGAAGGCGGCCTCCACATCTCCTCCTTCTTTATTTAACTACTGTACTGCCATACCTATTTTTACATGATCAATCAATCATTAAACACATAACAACAAGCAAAGCAGACACACTAGAAATAAACAAAATACTGTTAGTTCAGTAATTAGAAACCTTACAACTTGCGTTGCCATGGCTAAGCAAAAAGTCGTTTAGTTTGTCGTGTCCTCTCGGTTATCAGGCCTTGCTCGCTGGACCAGGGCCTATGCAGTGTCAGGGTTAACTGACTGGCCATTTCAACATCTTCTCTCATATCCCCCCTCCTTTTTTTTTTGCTTGCTTCAGAGCATGTTTAACAATGAATTGCACTAGCTGTAACAAGCATGGAATACAAAGCATAATCCCAAAAAAGATTAAGAATGGCTACTAATAGCAGAGTCATATTCAGCTGGAAGTCAACTCTTCCTTTGACTGACAGGTGAATCACGGCTGTTCCACAAGTGTGGCATATATTGTTGGTTAATCTGTTTCTTCAAACATGACTGCCACCCACATTCCCTGTATTGCACGGTTAATTGATTGTACCACAAGGAACTAAACAAGGAATAACAAACATAAGGAGGATAATTGAGGGTCCAACAGTCTAAAAACAAAGATAAAGTCCATTCACAAAAGTTGATTTTTCAGACCAGGTGTAGTGGATAATATCCTTTTCAGGAGGAGTCGTGATAGTAAACATGTAGATCTGCAAGACAAAATCTTATATCATGGCTAAGCATTCAATAATATACTTTGTATTCTCGCTAACAACATTTCATTGTGGGGACATGTTCTTGCTCGGGTTTTATGATCAAGATGGTTGCAATTTCCTTGCTATTTCCTTCCAAAGACACAGTCCTTGGCTTTTCTTAGGCCCTTTCTGCTGTGCTTAGAGATGTTCAGTCACAAGCAACTCATGTCAACAACAGGCTGCGTGGCCTACATTTGCCTCCTAGATGGCCCTCAGAGAGGTGGCCATCACATCAAGGTCTGGTATGGCATGTGTCCCCACCGCTCAACACCTAATGGGTTGCAGCCAACAGCGGAGCTCAAGGTTCTTCTTGGTGGCAAACGCAGAGGCCAACCCAGTCTTGTCCTTGACTATGGTAGGAGGCACTTAGGCTTTCAGCTGGTCATCAAGGTAGCATCTCACTTGCCTCATGCAGTAACAAGTTGCTATTATGCCAACACACACACAAATTTGCATTAAACATGTGTAACATACAGAAAACTTATACAGAAAATCACAGCCTCTAGTACTAACTACACTGTGAACACACAGAGTCATTAAACACAGTTTGGTTATAGCTTTCATTACTTTTTTTGGACCCTCCCTGTAAGTGGGTGAAGAGAGAAATGCACAGTTGGGCCAGTCTAAGTTCTCAGGGCTGCAGGATTCAGAAATTTGAGAACAACCAAATCAGTAATGACTGGCTCTTACACTATCGCGGCATCCCACATCGCCAACTAATAACAATTATCCAACTCCAGGCCAATGTATACCCTACACGGGAATTCTTGGCCTGCAGATTGGGGGAGGGTGCACCCAGGGGGTGTAGGCACTGCATTGCTGAATGGGAATCCTGTTCCCTACTGTTCCCTACTGCCCGGCCATCCAGGAAGCTAGCGTCAAAAGGCATAATAACATCTGGCTGAAGAAGCTCGGAAATCTCTAGAAGTCCTTTCCAACCCCAATCATTCTGTAATTCTGTGATTCTGTGATTTTGGTTTAATTAAACTCCTACTGTAGAAAGTACAGATTCAAATTATAAGTGGTTGTGCCCTTGAAAATTTCAGTAATAACACATATGTGTTTTCTAATCATTGCTAGGAGAACAGGATTATCTATCAATCAAAAAAAAAAAAGAGATATTTGGAAAAAAAAAAGTAATTTTATATGTCCCTAAAATATCCCATACAGGATACACCAAACTGAGAAAATTCGAAACTGTCTTTTTTGTTGTTTGTTTTTTATTTTTTGTAGAAATCATCATCTTAGCTTTTATAGATTTGCTATTGGTTTATTTTATACATTTGAGTTGGTCAAAAGCAACCTTTACTTTATATATGGTATAAAGAAATGATTCTCATTAAATTGTTTTCATAAACACCAGGAGATCATGGTGTGAAAATGCATCAAAATGAAAACTCACAGTTCGTCCTTATAATTATAAACCAGTAGTTTTCATTTTGCAGTTTGTCTGCTTGCAAAGACATACATTTATTTTAGATCCAGCACATTTCTTAATGAAGGGTTTTCAAACCTGATGCAAAAGCATACATTTGAAATACATTCACTTCAGGAACTGAGCTCATTCCATTTTTCTGTATCAGAAAATTGATTTGTTGGGGTTCCCTTTGCCTTTTCTGGCTCATCCACAGTAAGAAGATAAGAAGTAATTTCTATTGAATTGCAAGTCTGTGTGGGCAGACAAAATGCCTTTAACCCTCTAACACATTCTACATGCATATAGAAACCTTCTTCTGCCCCATGACTAATAATAGAACATTAAGTAGGAAACTTGTTCTATGAAGTGCTAGTTTTTAGATTTTAGATTCTAAATGCAAAGAGGAGATTATACAATCTGCTCACCTACTGCATGAATAGCTTTGTTTAATATGCCATGAAATTGTGCTTTTTTTGATGTTGGGAAATTCAAAAGATATCAAAGATATCCTAAAATGTTGGCATTTCTTGTTGCATCAGTAGCCAAAGAGGTAATAGCACACTTGAAATGTTCACAGTTATTTGTGAAAAAACTTTGCTTGCATGTCTAGTTTACCACATCTCCATGTTCTTTCTCCAATTACTTGTCAAATAAAGGCTATGATGCCCAGTGTAATAAACTCAGAACATATCAGTCTTCAACTACATTAGATTATTGTAGTTCAGTTTAACCTGAACATATAAATTCTCTACTGAGGTTCACTCTGGTGCATCTAATATTTGTTTATGTTTTACTTTCCTAAGAGATTAAATTGGCTGATAGTTATTAACTTGATGTGTAATGCAGTGGATGAAGTATTCCATCCTCTAGATATAGTTATGTCAAGACAGCGAAGAATTCATTAGTAACCTCCCTTTTCTGTAGTTTTAATTTTGAAACGTGTCAAATATTTTGGACAGTGAGGACCTACACTGTCATAACTAGTAACTATTTTTATGCAAATCTTTAAAACAGAAATCGGAAAGGAAGACTTGCTTAGTTCTCATTTTTGCTTCAGTCTTTCTAATCCAACCCTTCCATTATGTTCTTCAGAAGAGGTCCCTAGAAGCCATCTCAACAGCACAAAGCTTTAAGGCAGAGAATCTAAATCTTAATTTCAGTTTTAATTGTTTCTATGCAAGTTCTGTTCCCTATCATTCTGTTCCATATCATATTCACAGGGAATTATATCTAGTCACAAACAATAAAATCAAGAGAAAAGAAGTTCCTTTAGGGGCCTCTTTGATAGAATTTTTACCATCTCTTACAATATATCAAATATTTCAGAATTCCACATTCTGGATGTGCAGAGAAGTGAAAGATATGAAAGAAATGTTCTGTTCTATCGCTAAAAACTACCGCAGAATTTTAATTAGAGAGTAAGGACCAAACAGTTGAGCAGTTAAGCCACTGACCTAGATATGTGGGAGGAGCAAAGGAGATTACTGGATTAGTAACCATGGAGAAGACAGATATATCAAAAGGTTTTAAGGAATGATGGTGGTCTAACTGCAAGAGAAGTAGTAATAAAGAATTGTCCTGTGGGAAATAATACTTCTGCTGATGACCCAGTACTTTAAGCTAGCTAGCTCAAGCTTTACTTTTGTGGACAATCTTTTCCTCCTGTATAGGAAGGCATCCTGCCTGTGTTGGTACCGTTAGATTGAGGAACACATCCCAGACCCAAGGACTGTGTGCACATCCCTATCCTGTCCCAGCTTTATGCTGGAAAGAAACCTTTGATTGTTTATTTCTCATCATATCTCACTTTCTGCCAATTTCCTTCGCTCAGGGATCCCTAGGAAGTTAGTGTGAGTGAGCTAAAGAGCATGTTTCACTCATGTGCAGCTGATGGAAGAAGTTAGTTTTTTAGTTCACTTGGCTTCCCTGATCCTCAGTGATCCAGATGGTGGGACACATACCTATTCCCTGTGTCTTAAATGCACATTTAATCTCATCTGAGGCCCACAATGGTTCTCTAGGCATTTTTTTTTCTTTGAAAGTAACATACAAATTTAACCTATTTTACAATTGATTTAAAGATTTAAAGATTTGAAATAGTGTGATATACATCTTTTCACCTTTTCAATTTAAAGATAAAAGATCAACTAAGCATGTAAGAGCTTTCAGTTGATTTTCATTACATGGTTTTAGCAGGTACTTTTTGAATTCTTAAGCACCATTTGGCTTTTCAGTCATGCAAGTATATTCTCCTGTTTTGTAACAAGCTCATCTTTCAATTTAAAAACTTCCATTTATATTAGTAGGCCTAAAGATCAGGAGTACTTGGGTTATTTAAGAAAACTATTGCAGAATACTCTACTAGTCTGCATAACATGTAACATTAATAAGTAGAGTGAAGTTGCAAAATTGTTTGCGGGCACAGTTTAGTGAATATTATCTGTGCCATAGGTATTTTGTCATTATTGTGGAATCTTTATTTTTGTTTTTCTTTGATGACATCAAATAAAAAGCATCTGAACTAAAAATCTGTTCTTTAGCTCTCTGAAAAAGCAACAAGTACCAAGTGGATATTATGGATAATAGTTCGGTCTTATCTGGCCACTTCTCTAAGTTCAAGATATAGCTCAAGAGAAATTGAGAAATGTGTGTTGGATAGAAAAGTCATTAAAAGCTATGAAAAATGAGCTTGATCAGACATGTAAATTGATATAGTTTAAATTTCTTCCTAGACTTGTATCACTTTACTGCAAAATTGGTGTGATGCATACTGAGTTAGAATACACAGGCACGTAATTACTATTAATTTTCTTTAAAACACTGAAATGAGTGTTGTATTTTTAAAATAACATTTTTATTTTTACCTGTTTTATAAAATATTTAAAATCTTGAAATAAAAAAAATGGTCATTGAAGGTAATGGAAAGGGCATAACTTGCTATTTATTTATTTACTTATACTTTTAGCCATTTCTAGTCAACATTACAAAGTTTTTTATGGTTATGATTATGTTTGGAAGCAGAACTGCTGATATCTACTTAAAGTAAAATACTAACATTTGATTTAAGTTTTTGAAGAACAATAGAGTTTGTTACTTTTATTTATTTGGGCTGCAAGGCAGATATCTCAGTTAATGCTGAGTGTAAACACTACAGGTACAATTGCTGTTCATATCTTAATTAATATGTGTTCCAAAAGGCATATTTATTTGAGTTTTGCAGGTTGAGATTATGAAATTTATCCACTTCACCAATACATTACATGTGTAATGAAGAACAGTAGCTTACACTGTTTTGAAAAGAAAATCCCAGGAAAACCTTTCTCCAAATGCCCATTGGAAATGTCTGTCCTACACTGTCGATTTCATTATAGTGTTAGAAACACTTTTGCCCCGAGTGCTTCTTCCAGTCCTGTTTCTTAATTGTTGTTATTTGGCAGCGTGAAATATTGATGACATTGGTCAAAAAGATTGACAGCTGCATGAATTGTTATTAACCAGCCTGTTGGTTGTAGCTTAAAGTTCAATAAATATCAAGATCCAACATAAGCCTCAGGGAGTCTCTTTCGTTTTGAACAGCTGGAAATTAACTATTTGATGTCTTTATAAGCTATCAGTCTTTTCTCCATCACCCTCAAATTAATTCTGGGGAAACTGAGGAGAAATGCAGCAACCCCTCTCAATAGTTTTTTGTACTCTTAATTCTCTCACAATTCTCTCACAAGGAGGCATCACGACCCTGTCCTGACCCAGAAAGAGGTAAAGACTCAGCATTACATGATCCTTTACCACCTAGGCTAGTGTTGTTCTCAGCATTCATCACCACAGCAAATAGTAGGGAACTATTTCAGAAAAATCAAGAGTTTGTAAAAAAATAAATAAATAAATAAATAAAAAGGAGGCAGAAGGATTTCCAAACTGTGTTAAGAATAAATAGTGTAATAATTATACTGAGAATATTTTTCAGACTTCACATATAAGTGCTGACGTATTGATGCAATATGCAGTTATAAATACATACATCTACATGGTAAGTTGTTGAAGAGTGTTAAGATTTTATTTTTAATGCTGCTGTGTACATTGCTTTTTTAAAATGTGTATATATACTGTCTCTGTCTTAAATCATGGTTGAATTAAACAATCTTTTCATAGCAAATATTCTCTTTTTTTCTGCTTATAACCAAATTTAGATTTTGACCACCTGGTTCTCTGTTGTTTAATAGATACCTGATAAGAACCACCTTCTCTATTTATTGTTCCATGAATGTCTTACCTACCCAATATTCTTTGTTATTATTACCTTAAAGGGACACAACGTATGATAATCTTTGGTTAAACTAATGTAGTCATAAAAACAGGAAGAATCTGATAAATTAATTCGGTCTTTTATTTATTCAGAGTGGAGAAACTGGACAGATGATGGGACAAATACTTTGCTAGGTCAGCACATGCTAAATTGTCCATATTAGAAAACACTGAAAGAAAAAAAAAAAAGTTAAAATGTCTTTCTTTCAAATATATTTGAAGGAATCATCACTCTGAATTCACCTAAGGGATTCTGATGGACACAGTAGTGTCTCTCAATTGTTAATTGCTATCTCTACTATATGAAGGGGCTAACTGTGTGCAATATATGAGCTTACTTAATATGTACTTGCCACTTCTCGTGTGGCTAATATGACAGCTGACGCATTGTGCATAAGCTGCATATGAAACCCAGACATATGGAGGTATTGATGCATGCAGTAGTTTTGACATTTTGGATCCCTGGTTGATTTTTCACTTGTGAAGGTAATTCTGAGTTATGTCGTCTCCTGGGAGACTTCACTATTAGGGGTTTTGTCATGGGGGATAAAATGGCTATTAACTGTATACTGGTAATGATTTAAACATGGCTTATTCCTTGAGCTGGAATTCAACAATTTGCTTATCTGTCATGATCTCATTTTTCAAGTATTTTGGAGAGGCAGAACTGTAATCCACTTTTACTGTTGTTTTTTCAAATTACACTGGTACTTCATTTTGTTTTCTCTGATCAATCAATCACCCCTAGACCATTTTGTTTTTTTTTCTTACATAGCAAATGTGAAAGTCTTCCCTAAATTTGTAGTACTGTACAAAACAACACACAGTAAAAGAATTAATAATATGTCTTGCATCTGCAAAATTAAATAACTTTACGTGCAACTTCCTAAATATGTTACTTGAGTATTCTTTTGGTGAAACAAGAAAATTTAATTATATGCTAAAAAGAATTGATAAGTAAATTGTTTAACCAATGGTTACAATCTCCTGGTCTTTGTTTTCAGCGTCTGTAGTAATTGAACTCACTGCATTTCAATGCTGACATTTAATCAATGCATGTAAATCACCTTGGAGGCCTATTATTCTTGTATTCATTAATCCAGTCATGCAGAATACAAGCATGTAGGAGAATTATATACAAAGTTTTCACAGCTGAGGTCAAAAAGTAGCATGTGTAGTGTTCTGCTCTTAAAATTAAAAATTGCTTTTGACATATGGGAATGTGATCTATCAAAAAATGTCTGAATAAAACTGTATCAAGATTCTATTTAAATTAGTTTTTGATCCAGGAAATTCCCTGCTGAGCAACTGGATGGATATGTTTCATATCAACCATGTAATATCTTCTGTTTACTAGTTTCTGTGGCTAGATAAAGAAGAAAATAAATGCATTTTCTTAAGTGAAAAGATTATACTTTTTAAATTAAATGTCTAACTGATAAAATAACCAAACAAGGAAAACTATATATGGCCAGGAATCAATTCAAATCATTTCCACCCAGAAAATGATACCGTAACAGTTTCTCGTCAGGGATCCGTAAGAATTTTGACTTCCTGTTCTTTGTAAACCTTTGTAAATTTATGAGCCAGCGCAAGTGAAGAATGCATGTACATCCACGTAGATTTTTGGAAGGAGAATGACTGAAACCTTCAGGAGAAATAGTGAACAAAGAACAATAACAGCAGCATTCAGACACGCTCTGATAGTGGCTGCCCTGTGTACCTATGTCTACTATGTACACCACCATCTTGCAGTAGTGTCTTACTCATGAAGCACCAGTTTTTCAAATTATATCATGTTCCGATGTGTTATATCGAGATCTGTCATGTGGGAGCTGCCCAGGACACAACTAGTTTTGTCCTGCTGGTCAGGCAAGCTGGCATCAGTGCTGAGAGCAGAGCCCTCATCATTCTGGGTCAGCCAAAGCCTGAAGGAGCAGGAGTAAACACACAGCAAAGTCAGACTGAAGAACATATTGCTTACCTGCCTCTCTAGCAACTTCTTCTGTTGAGCGGTAGCTATGGTAACCCATGGAAGAAGCCTGAAAAGAGCAAAAATTAAAGCCGCAAAAGAGATGGATTTCCTGCCTTTGATCAGCATGCAAAGTTTGCCATTCTTCTTTTATCCCTTGCTTCAGTGTTTAGAAGCCATGCAACACAAACTTTCAGATCAGGACAACTTAAAAGCATACTAGAAATAATTTTGAAATATTTGTTTTTATTTCCAAATTTGAATTTATCTCTACTTATATAGACAAAAGAACAATCTTGAAATCATACCCAAAATCAATAACTCTAAAATCTGCTTTTCTTTGTTGTTCTATGAAAATTGCCTTTTTAATTTCACAATATTCAGTTTGAAGAAAATAAAGAACAGTCACTCACATTGTTTTGAAAAGGAAATCACAGGAAAACAGTGCCTATATTCTACTTTTGGGACTCCAAAGAGAAAAGATATGCTTAAGACATGAACATCTGAAAATTCCATGCTAAAATGGAATCCTGCAGTACCACAGAGCCAATTTATCTTGTCTTCTATCACTCTCTTGTCCTCAGCCATTCAGTTAACCATGTGGAGCAAACAGAAATATTCTGAGTTTTACTGTGATCTTTTCCTCTTGTGGTGACCTTGTAGCAGAAGCAGCTCAGCACAAAACAAGTTACTCTGACTTTTTCCAGCATGGTTCTTGGGTTTGGTTCTATTCTGCACAGTTCAAGAAGAAAGAGGAAAGTTAGACTGTAGAAAACCATAATTCTCTTACCAAGGAGCTACATCTATTTTATCTATTTTAGTTTATCTAAGTTTTTGTTGTGGCTGACTGCGGGGAAAATTTTGTTGAGCAGGGGCAACAAAAAAGATAAAAAGCAGACAAACAAGAGGGCAAAATGAAATAGAAAGCTGTAGTTTGGCAATGAAGTCCTTGTTTTCACAGGACCTAACTGACCTTTAAGAGATACCTTGCCTGAATAATTTTCTACTCTGTAGTCCTGACTCCAGTTACAGACCTAGTAGCTCATTTTAACACAAACCTGCCATGCAAACTGAGTGAACAGAACATGCCCTGGAGGCACCCTTGACAGTGACCTTCTTTTCAAGTAGGTCAGAAGAGCTACCTGCCCAAGGGGCACTGCATTCATCTGCCTCTAAACAGATGTACCAGGTATCTGCTTGAAAAGCAGGTGCTTTTCAATTGAAAGAAAATTGAACAGATATTTTGCATACCTGGGAAGTAGTCAGCCATGGATGATGACTTTAGCTTCCGGCATATCTGAGCATGTGAGCCTTTCTGAGAGACAATACATACAAATAATGTTCCCACTATGGAGGTGTAAGACAATTATTGGAGTATTTTCGCAGGCTGTGCCCTCCAGGCAGACCTGCCTATGTACATGCATAATGTTCCTGTAGTGGCCCCAAACACAGAATTTCTCTGTTACAGTTTTATAAGTATTAAAATAGTAGTACTGAATATAAACAGATATTTTCATACATAGCAAAACATATCATAGCTTTTATTTTGCTGGTCCTCTGCTGTTTTGACTTTAAAGTTAACATGAAGAAAGTAAAGTAAGGACTTACAACTTCAAAGTTGGAACAGATTCATTCAGGTGTTCCAAAAAACCTGAATCTTGGTCAAGATGCAATGTTCTATGGAAAAAAAAAAAAAAAAGAAAAACTTACATTATAGTGTACAAACTGTATTATCTATAATATAATTCCTTCTAAATCAAAGTCTGAACTTTGGAAATATTCAGACTAGATAGAAGGGATGCAAAAGCCTGCAACTTCCATGACACAGAGGATAAGGCTGAGGGGTAGCGATTGAATTGAACATGTCCAGAGAAAACATGGAGATGTCATATTTTAACAAAAGAGGCTAAGATTTTGCAGATTGAGCTATTATTATTTAGCAGTTTATGCATTTCATAGGGGGCAAAAATGTGTTGTATATTTTTTGAGAGTTCCTTAGTTCCTTTGTCAGAAAACAATTTTCTGATGAGCTGCAGCTGGTGGAGTCAGAGAAGGGAGTTTACCCCCAGACTTTCAATAATCCTAGCAAGAGAAAGTAATTGGAAGAGGCATTTTGCTGTTGTTGCACTACAGTGCAGTCATCTGAACCTCAGATTCTGCATGGGATAACCCTCAGAACAGGAAAGCTAAGGGTAGGTGTGTTAGCATCTTTTTTGTGGCCCTGAGCATTGGGAAAGGACAATGTAATTTTAAATAATTTATGAACTGCTAAAAGAGGCTTTACGTTTGATCCCTTTTATCCTTGGCTTTTTTTTTTCCCCCCATGATAAAGGGCAAATAAGAGAAGGATTAAGGAAACATATAAGATTAAGGAAAACATATTTATATATGGGCTATGTGTAAAACAAACAAATGAAATCTCTGAACTTAAAGTTCCTTTGGCAAATGGTGACTTGTCATTTTTTTTTCATTTCAAACAAGCATGTGCAAAATGAGTTATAGAAGCCTTTGTAAGTCAAAAATAAGAGTTATTGGCAAGTACAAATTCTGTATTGTAGAGGTTAAAGCATTAAGTAGATTGAATGAAGTAGGAGCTTCTCATTTATAATCTCTTTTAATTACATCCAATACTCTAAATCAGATTAAAATTGAGAATTAGTGGTTTAGTATTAAACAATGCGTCCCTCTGCCCCACAGTACCATGTTTAAAATATCAGTGTTTTGGTCATGCAGCTCTGTACTGTACTAGAAGGGAGATGTTGCTAATGTACAGAAGGTCATTCGTTAATATAACTGATTGCAAGGGTCAGGATCAGCACTTCTCGTTGTTGAAAGGATCAGGGATGACAGGATAGTGAAATCTCTGTTATAGAAAGTAAAAGGAATATGCCCAACCACTAAATACTGCATTATCTCATTTCACAGCCGTTTCCCTCAGTCGAATCTATGAAGTTGACACAAAGGGAAGGAAACATTTTAAGTAGAAGAATATATTCTTATCAATTAAAATGAGTTTTGTACTTCAGGAAAGACATTTGTTTCTAATCGGATGGTAGAGCATTCACTATTGGTGCAATTAACACGGACCTGACCTAGAAGGGAACACAAAAGTGAAGAAAAGCTTCCAATGTGAACAAAGGGAGAAAACCAAGACCTTATGCTCATCATGACAAGGATTTCTTCTTCTGTTCTCACTGTATCAGCACTTCTTCAATGATCAGGTAGTGCTTAACACGTGTTCTGAGTGTTGGCATGCAAATCTCTTCATTGCTTCCACATGTCAAGTGTTCATGGTCTTGACAGAATCAGTCTGCTTGACTATAGCAGGGTGGTTTGAGACTAAGGTCTCTAGACCATGCCATGTGATTTGTCCTTAGTTCTAATTAGAATACTGTCATATAAAGATTTATATTAATGTAATGTAAAGATTGCCAAAGCACAACTCAGTTTCGCTAAAAAATAAAAAAGGGGGTAACGTGTGTGTGTTCTCTATTGTTCATTTCCAAGCAAAGTGCTGACACATAAGAATTTCAGTGCCAGTGGAAGAAGGTGAGATAAATTAGATGCACTAAATTAGATGCAAAAAAAAAAAAGCATAGTATAATTACCTGATAAATTATATTCAGTAATAGATCTGGTAGTATCTCAGATGTTCTTTTCCAAATGGTTCATCTTCTGTGGACTTTAAGGTTTCTTCCAAAAGTATGATAGGCATGTAAAAATATGGAACACAAGATTATGGACACTAAAAAATGTTTATCTTCACTTTTAAAAAGTACTTAATAAATGAAATATCTCCCTAATAAATGAAGATTACTGTCATTGTTGCTGCAGTTGCACAAGACAAATCACAACAGACTTGCCCTGTTCCAAATGCAGGAGAAAGGTTAGGGGTATGTCAAAAGCAGATCTATTGTAGCTATTAAATCCATCTGAGGTTGCTGATCACTCATCTGATATTATTAGATATAAATGCTATGAATAGTGCAAATAGTAGGGCAAAATTTTGTGGAAGTAACCCAACTTCCTTGGTCTGTGTTTTTTCCTTATGCATAATGAGGTATTGTATCCCATCAGTTGTAGATTAACATTAGAACCAATATCAAAAGAGCTCCAATGTACATTCCTAACAGAAAAAAAAATTAAAAAAAACATAGTAGTGAACTTAAGTTGCTTCACTTTTCTTCTATTAAAATCTTTAACTTTTTGCAAATAAATTTAAACAAAAAATCATACTCCATAACCATAACCAAACTCCATAACCAAAAAATATATATATATATTATTCATGACATTCACAGAGTCACAGAATCACAGAATTGGGTTGGAAGGGACCTCTAGAGATAATCTAGGTCAACTCCCCTGCTCAGGCAGGGACACCTAGAATATATGGCACAGGGTCACATCCAGGCAGATTTTGAAGATCTCCAGAGAAGGAGACTCAGCCTCTCTGGGCAGCCTGTTCCAGGACTCTGGTACCCTCACCCTTCCTCATGTGGAGATGAAATTTCCTGTGTTTCAACTTGCACCCATTACCCTTTGTCCTATCACGGACCACCACCGAGAAGCATCTGGTCCCAACCTCCCTAAAGTCACCCCTAAGATCCTTGTACAGATTTATCAGATCTCCTCTCATACTTCTCTTCTCTGGGCTAAACAGGCCCAGCTTGCTTAGTCTTTCCTTATATGACACTGTATTTACATCATGAAATTACAAGCCAGTTTCAAAGCAGAATTTTAATAATGACTACTGTACAAACTCTTAACATCAATTACTTTAGGAGTTTTATTATACTCCTTATATTATTATTTAGTATTAGGTATTACAATAGGAGCCAAAATTGCTACAAGAATTTATTATTATTTCCTTTTGAACATTAGCTCAATTATGATAGACTCCTTGCCTTTCCATGAAGAAGATTAAGATGAGTAAGGTCAGGGGCAAATCTATGCTACCTTTCACTCTCAGTTTGTTCAACAGAAAAAAAGAATAGTTTCCTTTCTCTATTCACCAGAACTCATGGTACAGTAAGCTCACACACAAGTGTACATGAATATCTTGCTCCACTTGACATAAGAATAAACAGCACGGAAATCAACAGAAAACTCCTCTTGTGTAGATCTGACCCTTATTTTTTTACAAGTTGTTTGGTGCTCTTCTCATGTATCATATACTATTATAAAAAATTACAGGTATTTCCATTAACTGAAAAGCTTACTATAAAATCCATTTTATTTTTACCTGGAATTCCTGAAAGTAATCATTCTGCTTTCCACTTTCACAAAGCATATGTTTTATTTTTCCTTTTATTCAAAATTATTCCAAAATTTGTAGTAGGAATATGTTGCATAACAAGATAGGGTGAACTCTGTCTCTAATTATTTTATTAGAGTAATTTTAATACATTAAGCAAAAAATAAAGCAATCTGGATACTCTAATTCAAAATTTCTTGCAGTACAACAAACAACATCTTTACATGCTTTATCATGCTGTCCAGAATAATATATATCTTCGGAAAAGCGTCACGCACCATTTTGTATCTAAGTGTGAGAGTATCACTAAACTTCATGCAACAATTGTTGTCTTGATCAATATCAAAATAATGAAAACATAACATAATGGCCTGTCCTCCTAAAGGGCTCCATTGTTCGTGACAACATTTTGAGGTATATTTATTCTACCTTATCTGGAAGTCTAAGGCAAGAGTCAGGAAAAGTATTTGTCAGGAACAATTTATTACCATTAACGAAGTCAAAGGAATAGCAAGTGAAAATCTCTGTGAATGATTCACAGACTCTCTCTGGCATTTTGATTCCATTACATTTTGATGCTTTTCAGCAGGTTTTCCTGTGAACAGTCATTGGCTCACTACGTTAGAAGCAGTTTTTACTGATATGGTTTGGGAACCGAAAAGGTATATCTGTCTGCAAACAAGTGTATTCATGGTCTTGTCACACAACGTTAATGACCCTGATAAGGGATTGCTGACTGTTGCTTTCAAGCGATGCATTTGCAGCTACTGTGTGTAGAGTCCTGAATATGGGGAACACAGTGTGGCAGCAACAATATCCTCTTACAATCAAACAACTAATTAAATACAATTATCAAGGAAAAAAAATATTAAAGCCTTCAGGAGCAGCAATTCCCACATGTATATAAATTCTAAATAAAAAAATGGGGCATGATCTCAACTCCTATGTGTCTTCTACATCATTTCTACATCTACTTTTTTTTTTTTTAATTTCAGAACAATGTGAGAGAAAAAATAACTTGAGTTTTAGTCAAACTAAATTTTGGTAATTTGAGGTATAACTTTTGGTAATTTGGTCAGTAAAACTTCTGAACTAAAAATCAATTGTTTGTAAGTGTATATGCACTCCACCACTTTTAACATGGAATAAAAATAAAACAGATAATTAAATTCAGTGTAAATTAACCATTCCTAGAAGCTGTAACAAATAATAGAAGAAAGTTATAGATGTGTATCACATTTTCTGAGCACATGTATGGATAATACATTTTTCTTACCTTCTCAAAAGTGCATATTCCCAGTTCAAAAGTCTACAGAACTGATGCTACTTTGCTGGGTAGGCTCCAGATAATGTCCAAGCAAATTGCAGCCTATTACCTATTACAACCTTGGTGCTCCAGATTATTTAAATAACTATTCTTTTTTTTTTTTTTTTTTTTTATGCACTAGTATAGAAATGCTAGAGGGCAGGAAGACTTTTAGACTCTCCTGTGGCATTTGTCTGGGATCAACAAGTGTCTGACAAAAATTGCCTGTTTCATGAATGCACCTGTCTCAAGACTTCTTTATTGCCCTAACACTTTACAAGTGGTTTAGTGGGCACATGATGGATAGGATTTGTCTCTGCGGTATTGTGGTATCATGAACAAACACAGAAAATGACATGCTGGCCTTGAAGGAGTTAAGATTGTGATTTTTTTTTTCGCAAACTTTCAAGCACAGGAAAAACGCCACAGTGCAGCTGCAGCCACCATTCTTAAGTCTTGTTTCCAACTGTTGCTATTTCCTGAGGAAATAGTGACCGCTGATTACTGGAGGTGACAGGAGATGTCGGGAAGTTGGAGAAATGATAACAGATGACTTCCAAAGTCTCCTTTACTAGAAGTTTAGCATAATGATGGCTAGCATGATGGGTTTCCTTCCCTGAAGTGTTACAATTCAGTTCTGCTGGAGTCATTTCTTTAATTTGTTCAGTGCTAGGAACTCAGGACTCAGTTCAGTGTTCAATGTCTCCTTAGAAAAGCCATATGTGAAAAGAGATTTTAATCTCTTCATATATAAATGCCCTGGTTTCAGTCTGTATTTTCGCTATCCCAGCATGTTGTTTGCACTCACTGACATACGCTCTTTTCCATCTTTTCTAGCCTTGTCCCAGCAACTGTCCATGCCGTCACAGTGTTTATTTCTCAGTGTTATTTTCCCTAGAGGAGACCTGTCTCTAGAGGAGAAGGTTGTACCAGAGGCAATTTGGTTCTGATGACACTAATTCATCTGTTCTATTATGTTCAGCAGTGTCAGACACCAGATAGAGAAGGCCAAGGGCAAATCTGAGAGGGCAAATCTGAGAGAGAATAAAAAATGAAAAGACTTAAAATTGTTTGAGGCAAATTGGCAATGCAGCATTAAAACAGAAATTTGGAAATCTATAGTAAAGTGAAAGACTATTTGAAATTACACAGAAACATTTCCCATGCTTTTGATTCCAGCTAGAGTAGCTATGTGATTTGCTTAAAGTCTTCCAAGGCAGGTCTGTTAGATATCATCAAACTAATATTAATTTAGACAAGAGTCAGAATCTGTATAGTGGCATCAGTACTACACTGTGTTAAAATAACTGGTCCTTTCAAAAGGCAGAGGTAATAAGGTTGAGAGTGGTACCAGGTACCATGCAGCATAATTGTAATTATTTGAGGTCCAGGAATGTTCTCTCTGAGTGATTTTAGCTGTGTGTAGAACCTGTGTGAAATCCTATGTGATGAGCTGCGTGAAAGGTCCAGGACCCCAAAAATATCTCTTGAGATAAGGCCAAAGTGTTTTTTTGGCAAAACTGGTATTTGAAACCTAAAATCCATTTAAAAGATTGAAAACTCCAAGCTGACAACAACTATATTATGTAATAGCAAAATTTATATTTTTCCAGTTAAAATACTACAAGATCATTCCTAAAGCCTGCCTTACCTTTATACTTATCTTTCCTTCTCTTTTAGGCTTTCAGATGACCACAGAGGTCATCTGCAAAATCATTACAGAATATATAGACTTTTCTCAGCACAAAGACCTTTCTTTTTGTATAAAGGCTTTCTTTCTATGTTAAGGCTGGCTATTGTTCTTCTGAACACGGGCTGATGCACCTCTTTAAATGGAAGCACTTTGCCCTAAGCAGCCTGAGGATTGCAGTAACAGACCTTCACATTTATGCCAGTTTTGTCAAATATTGCCACAAAAGACCAGCCTCAGTTATGATAGAAATTCACACAATTTCAAAATACAGGATTATTTTGAAGACATTGTAGCCATTAATCTTTTCGGTTTCTTCCTTTGCTATAGGAAGTAGATCCTATAAGGAAGGCAGTGAAAGAAGCACTCCTGAAAAACAGCACAGAAGACAAACAGAAAAGAGCACCAGCCAACACTTTCATTTTTCCTGCCTTATTTCTTTTTAACCCCCTACTTATTTTCTTTCAAAGTGGAAGAATCTGAGAAGTTTAAGAGTGCCATAAAAGGTGACTTTGCCTTTAGAGTCTAACTTGATATTGTGGCAAGTTATAAAGCCTAGTAGGAGAAACTGGAAAGGAAACAAATAAAAAAATGGAAAAGCAGAAGTAAAGATGGTAAAACGTGGATGAGCAAAATGCAGACATACTAGAGGAACAAATAAAAGGTGAGGTTGGAGCCTGACAGACCTTCTAACTTGGACACCAAGTAGACATATTTCACTACTTTCTCATCATTTGTTTGCCTGAAAAGTACTATGTTCTTCCAGGAGATCTACACTTTCAGTTCACATCCATATGCCATTTAAAATCCAACTTATACATTTTATTTGCTTGTGCAATGAATTATTTATTCTCATGCTCCCTGTTTATTTGTTGGCAAATTTTTTGTTTCTTTATTCCAATGGTTAATTTTCTCACATGCAGTAAAGCACCTTGTTTGTTTAGTTCATTGGGGCTCAGTTTAAAAAATCTGTATACTCTGGAATGTTTGCCCTATAGACTGCAACATTTAGAAAAAAAAATCAAAAGAGTAACCTAACAGTGAGGAAGTTATGCCCAGTGACATAAGAACTGAATCTTATTTTGGTGTCTGGTTAAATGATTTAATTGATGATTTGCCACCTATGAGTCTGTGGTTATTTTGATTTCTTTGTTCTGTTTTGTTTTGTCACAAATGTTTAGTGCCTCTTCTGGATGGGATATCAGAAGGAGTTAATAAAATAAAAGTTGAGAAAAATTGTAATACAACTTTATCAAAACAAAGGACATTTTATACAAAATACAGCCTGTTTTCCCATAGTTCAAATGAATGGAATATAATATTTTAGGACCAATAACAAATCTATTCATACTAATTAGAGACCCAGTTCCCATCAATGGGTTTTCTTTTTTGTTTTACCTCTGAACATGCCAAGATATACAAGGTTTTACCTTTGTCCCTGTATAAAACTTCTCTTGTAAAACATTTTGTTTTGCGATATGCTGTTATACTTTTGTTTGTTTGTGCATCAGTGCATTCATTTATTCTTTTTTTTTTAGAATCTGAAACATTGTACTATGTTCCTCAGTAATTAGATTAGTATTATAGTTTTAATCAAAAATGAGCTTTGCTATATGCTATAAAGCATTTGGCTTTGAACAATCAGTAGACATTGGAGAAAATTCTCATATATGTTTCTACAGATATTTGAATACTAGGGCACATATCTATAGTGGGGTTTTGGAATGCAATAAAAACTATTAGTAGCATATAGAAATAGCTGGAGCCTTTGGTGTATAGATATTGGCTTGGAAATAGGATGATGTCAGCTTGGTTATTTACTTGCCTTATTACAGAGAACAAGTTTCTGTTTTGTTGTGCTTCATAACAACCTGGTGGTAATGTTTACCTGCCTTAATAAAATGTTTTTACATTGTGGATGAAGAGTGCTGTAAAAGAGCCAGCTACAAATTATATTTACTCTTTGCAGTGGTTCAAGCAGCCTGCTAATCTCTGAAACCCAGTTTCTTGTTATGAAGAAGAAAAATATAAATACATTACAGATCAGGCAGATGTATTTTAGGGGAGAGGGAAACATAGTTTTCATTAATTATTTAAATCATATCTCTGGATGAGTCTCTTCCTTTTCAAACAGCCAAGTACATCATTTATAGATAAATTAGAACCACCAACTTTGTTAAAGTCATAATAGGTCCAGAAAAGATTCTTTCAACTTAAACCGTACTTTGCAGGATCAGTAAATTAACTATACTCTCCCTATTAAATCACAGATTAAACTTCATGGTCTTTTTTTGTTTTTCTTTACAAAGAGTCCCAGTATGAAATCCCACATGGTTGAAACCTTAAGTTAAAGGACACAACCGCCATCAACAAGAAAAACAGGGGAGAGTGTGGGATTAAGTTTTGCATTTTTTTATACAGGACAAGTACATGCTCAAGAAGACCCACGGAAAGTTAGCAATGCTCTGTCAGGTGTATTTTTTTATTCACTATGAAATTTCCAGCTAAGAGCTATTCCTGTGGCCAGTGGTGACATCCTCCCCCCAAGAAGCACCTGAATGGAAGCTCATCTGCTCCTTAGCCACCACAGGTTGCAGTCTGAAATGTTGCCTCAAAATGCCGTAAGTTTCAATGTGTGTTAACAGCAGGCTGTGATGTGTGAGTCAGAGCCCTTTGATGATGAAGCTCCTAGAAATCCCAGCTATCAGAGATCCTATTTTATACAGTTTGGAACTCAATTCTTAAAATGTTAAATTTGGCCATTTCCATGACAGTTCTACTGAGGAGCTTAATTGGAAAAAGCACAAAATCTTGTTCTCCCATGGAGAATGCTTTCTTTACATTCATTTAATATTTCCCCCTCTGCACACAAGTAAACTTATCAGCATTATGCACCCAGTAGTGCTTATGAATGGCAGAAAGTGAAGAGTTGACATCAGGCATAAGAAGTCTTTATATTGTCAGAAATGCCACAGTTTGTCAAAACTACAGTATTTCCCTGCCAACTCCCTGCCAAATTCTTGCTTTCTTATCATCCTGAGTCCTCTTCAGATGTTCTCCAACAAGATATTACAGTATTTACACTCACTGCATGCATACAGGCTCTTTTAAAGGGGAAACAGAAAATTCTGCTTACAAACAGTTTCTTGTTTATGCTGGAGCCAGAGAAAAGCACTTTCCGCCTTCCTTCATGAATATTCCCACATCCTAACTGAAGAAGGCAGGTTATTTTCAATCTACCTTTTGCTTGTGAAAGTGATGGGTTGAAAAGAACTTGCCTGCCTGGATGGCTTTATTCTTAAATTTCTGGAACACACAAATGTTAAATTCATTAAAAGCCTTATTGAAGCTTTGCTTTGCCTGCATCTGACTGATGACCTATAAAGCCTGCTCTTGAAAATGGTATGGCAGGTTTCAGTGCAGAAATGCAGAAAACTGCCTAGAAAGGAAAATGTATTATACCACATGTACTGTATCAGTAGAGCTGTAAGGTTTGCCCTTCAGTTGACCCTAAAGTTGACTGGTTATAGCAAATGGTTTGGTAACAACTGAAATGAGTAGCAGGGACTGGGCATCTGAAATTAGGAAAAAAAAAAATGTTCTCTTGAGCTCTTCACTATGACTTTCTTCTTAAACATAAGAAGGTATATTCTTTGGTGTATATATAAACTGTCTCCACTAGCAGGTTATTTGACTATTGCAAAAGTGTATTCATTCATTTAAATAGCACATTCATTTTAGCATATTTATAGGACATCTTGCTATACGCCAAAGTATAATCAACTGTATATGCATAATAAGCCAATAAAAATATACAGTTTATCATTCAGCTGAGATAACCATTGTTCAAGGATAATATTCATTTGGTATCTTAAACACCTCTCTTGCCAACAAATATATTGTTAGTCTATTGGTCCCCTGAAGGTCACTTGGTTATAAAACTAAGACCTTATGCAGTACCGAGGCATTTTACAACAAGTATTTAATACAAAATCAAACAATAAGGAGCTCAAAATTTGATTGTGAATGTGGTTTTCATAACACTTACCTGATTGAATATGCCCAGTGAATAAAAATTAAACAAAAACACCTGAAATAAAACACTGTATTAAAAGTTTTCAAGGAATTCCAAGATACATCAAAATTGTTTATTGATTTCCTATTTGAGACAACTCCATCACTGGGCCTCTTCAGCTAAATTAGCTGTATCAGCTTTTTTATGCTATATACCTCTGAATACATTTCCTAGGTAACGTAGAAGACTTCTGCTGTTGCAGCAGGTCACAAAGATGAAAACTTTCTTCTATAGACCTCTTAGGACTATAAAATCTATTACTACCAGCTTTATGGTAGTTCACAGTAAATAGATAGCTAAGATGAAGTGCAGAAGCAGAAGGTACGGCAGGATATCATACCTCCTCTCTACTTTTGAAACTCCAAAGACTCTGTTCCATTCTTTTCTCTTCTTATTAAATGTTCTTTTAATAGTTGCTGAAGGAAATGGCACTGTCACATCCTTGGGATCTACAGCTGCCTCATTTCAAATTCCCCAGAGAAGAAATTCTTAACCAGCCTCTTCCAGCTGCCTTCCACTTCTTTGTAATGCTAATGTTCTATGAAAAGATGTCATGGAGGATCAAAGAACTCTGTGCATACAATTTATACTAAAAATAATTTTGATTTAAATTTGAAGTTTAAAGTAACTTCCCATTTTCATTAATGCACAAAATTAAGAGAGAGACCAGCTATGTGACTGCATGTTTAAGCATGACTGAATATGATACAGTGTTCTTGTTTCAATTCTGGAGCAACCCTTTATCCAAGACTAGGCAAAACCACTTATTTCACAGAATCACACAGAATCACAGAATGGTTAAGGTTGGAAGGGACTTCTAGAGATCATCTAGTACAACCCCCCTGCTCCAGCAGGGACACCCAGAGCATGGGGCACAGGGTGGCATCCAGGCGGGTTTGGAAGATCTCCAG
>JAWLRI010000005.1:230478-255047 GCA_034781795.1 Crypturellus tataupa | reverse complement strand
TTGAGGTACTTATAGACACTAATTAGATCCCCTCTCAGCCTTCTCTTCTCCAGGCTGAACAGGCCCAGCTCCCTCTGGGCTCTCATATTAGTTTCTTGACTGTCTCTGGTGAAATTCTGTGTTCACTGTTTGAGATTTCCTCTTCCACTTTTTATTCCAACCTTCAACCATTTTGTTCTTTAATAGCTCAGGTCCCAAGAGACTAATGAACCATAGAAATAAAAATATCCATATATGTGTGTGTATATATATGGATATTTATATATATGGAAAAACATATATGGATACCACATTTTTATATATATGATATGTGGTATATGATTTTGCATTTTATCAATACAGGAATGAGGTATAAAAGACAGGTTGTTAAATAAGACTTTAGGTACGGAATTCTGTTAGTCATTGTCATGATGTACTAAAATATTGAGAAGATCCAATCACACCCAATGATAAACCACAATTAAAGAATTAATTGCCCCTACATTGAGTGAGTCCCACAGAACCAGTACAGCTCTTTGCAACAACTCCATCTGCTGATAGTTGTTTTATTCTATTCAAAAAGAAACCTAAAGAAAAAATATTTTCAGCAACAGTGCATATATGTTCACAATAACCCTCACAACCTTGTGTGGCACAATTCAAAAAAGGATCAGACTTTTATAAATTAGGCTATCATGCACAGTTCCACTGCCTAGGATAACAATTACTGGGACAAATAATGCTCATGCTTTGTAGCATTAGTTGAGCAACAGACAGAATCAAAAAGCAATTTCCTTCCATGGTTAAATTTTGTGTGCATGCCAAGGGCTTCATGCTTTCCTCTGAAGCGTGTAGCCATTGCCTCAGGCAGGATGCTGGACTAGATGGACCATTGGTTCTGTTCTCTTATGGCAATTCTATTGTTCTTGACTGCCACACCAATGAAATATCAAAATTCACCATCTAAATTGCATTTGATATATATACTGTTCCACACTGCAAACCAGTGAAGCAACATGGACAGTGTGATTCATGGGGAGAATGTGCTTGAGTTACTTTAGACATGAAGAAAACAATATCAAAGTTAGGTCTACAATCTAGTGCACACAGTAGGATTTGGCAATCTGTGATGTGTTTGTCCATAAAGAAGAGAAAAAGTATTTGAGTGTTATCAATAAAACAACACTGTGCCTGTATCAGAGAAGCATGATGCATCACCAGGTTACACTTTCCAGTCACAAGTGTAAACACAGAAGCCAGTATTCCCAGTAGAAAAGATCTTCACAGACTTCTTTGTTGATATTCACTAATGAAAAAATTACTCAGGCTTCTCAGGAGCAAATTTTCCTTGCTATTTCATTAAATGTTCATTTCTTAAATGTCTTTGTAAAGACGCCAAAAGAAAAAAGAAGAAAGCAAAGAAAATCTCAGGAAACTCTTACATATATAATTTATTTTTTTTTAAAAAAAATCACCTAATCATCACTAAAAGTTGTAAAACGTATATATATATATTTAATTTGTGGCATCTGTAAAACATAGTAAATTTACCAGCAGCTTAAAATGGGTTAACAGACTATATGCTCAAAGAGGCAAAGAGGAGTGTAGAACAAACCTGATGTACAAATTTGCAGTGTATTTCAACAGAATTATCCTTTGAGCTTGCTTATAGAGTATTCAGTATGCTTGTCATACATCACTCTTTAAAGCTTACAGTTCATGAATATAGATGTTAAGATTCTCTATAACACTAAAATTACACAGAAGTTTTTAACAAGGAACTAATTTCCAAAGATAAAGGGTGTATCCTCTTTGATGAAGGCCTAGTTATTAAAATTATATTTCTTAATAGAGGAATGTCTGTTAATTCAATAACAGAAATAACAGATTTTTATTTTATTTAAAACTGAATTTCACTCAAAGGTTTCTAAAGCTTTAGTTAGTTTAGTAAAGTTTTCATTCAGTTCTCAAAATTGTGTTCACCAAATACATTAAAAACAACATTACATACTTCATGTAGGTTAAATAGACTATTTTCATAGAATCATAGAACGCTTAAGTTTGGAAGGGACCTCTAGAGATTATCTAGTCCAGCACCCCTGGACACACAGGGTCACCCAGAGCACGTGGCACAGGAGTGCGTCCAAGCGGGTTTGGAAGATCTCCAGAGAAGGAGACTCCACAGCCTCTCTGGGCAGCCTGTGCCAGTGCTCTGTCACCCTCACTGGTAGGAAATTTTTCCTTAAGTTCCTGTGGAACTTTCGGTGCTTTAGTTTCTGGACATTTTCTCTAGTTCTATCCATGGCCGCCCCTGAAAAGAGGCCAGCACATCCTCTAAGTACCTAAACGGAGGGAGTGAGGACGATGGGGTGGGCCTCTTTTCAGTGATGACCTCCAACAGGACAAAACAGCATCTACTTGAAAGTACTAATTAGTGTTTGTTCAGTATTCAAAGGCTAAACTGTCTCAGAGACATCACTACAAATGGGTTTGGCTGATGCATAAGAATTCTGCTATGAGTGGGACGATCCTAGAGTCATCAATTGTTAATTTGGAGTGAAAATTCAAGACAACGAGGGGTTGCTAGGCCTCTCAGAAGACAGAAATACATCACTACAGTAATTTGTTCATCTTCAGGATTGTCCTATCCAGTCTCTTCACCTATTCTCATTCTCTGAAGTTAGGTAGAACAGCTCCAGAGCTCACACAGAAAGATTCTTGCAAGCAGGAGTCCATAACAAACACGCTTCTGCAAGAAAAATTTTATTATGACAGTCCCTTTGGGAATTGAGAGAAAAATACACCCCCTGTTGGGCAGCAAAACATCTGCATCTTTCCCCATTCCAGATTGGTGACAGGAGTTTGATTGCTTGAGCCACTACACATGGAAAGAGGCTATGTCAGGATATCTTATCTTGGAGGGTTATTAGTCTCTGATTTGAGATATGCTACAAGGAAGAAATAATACCAGAAGAAAATAGTAAGCATTGACATTAGAACCATTTATCACCCACTGTTGTGTAAGGAATAAAAGGATCCTCTTTGAAGACTGTCCAGTCCTCTTTGAGGACTGTCTAGTTCTTGCTGGCTTCTTACTGTCATATCTTTTTCCCAGAAATAATAAATTTAGGAAGATCACATTTGGAGAATATGTACTTTTATACATCTAAGTTTATACATTGTTCTTTATTTACATTTTTTCTGCCCATTCCCCTGAAAAAAATAGTGATTTTACACTTGTCGCAACACACATATAAGTTATTTTATTCAGGCAACAAAATAAAGACCATGTGAGGCTTTGCTCTTGCAATACGCAAGGATTATTTTGTCTTTCCTTTTAGGCAGAGTGTGAAATCAATGTGTTGATCTACTTAGGAAGAAGGATTTATGTTATTTAGATATATTCTTTTTAGGATATGGAATTAAATGCATCTATTTAGGTTTAATGACATATATATATACATATTATTTATAATTCTATTTTTAGAATTATTATTCCTAATGGTATCTTAACCAACAACCTCTGTTTCTCAGACAGAAATTTTTGAGGACCAAAGGCTGAGATTGAGGCAGAAATCTGATTGAATTTCTCATTACAATTCCCTGGATTTGAGTGTGGAAGTGCAGCATTTTCTTAGTCTACTTTTAAATTCTCTCCCATAATATCTACTGTTTTTCCACATCATAGATCATTTCTGCTGTGTTCTTATACGTAACTCGTGTCAGAATCGTATAATCGTTACCAATGTTTCTTTCACATGCAAATACTTTACTTTCTTGTATATTAGCAAACTCCAGAGTTATAATTCACCCCAGTACATACCTGAAATGACAGTGGTGGACATTTTCTTTAGAAAGGGCTCAGATGTTAAAACTTCCATGTTAGTGAGGTTTCACATGGCTTGACTATACGCTGGAGGTTTTTTTTCTGTTCAGGTTGTTATAAATCTCAGAATGAGATATGCCTAGGATGTTTTATAAAATTCTCGAAACATAGTAAAATCTCTACTTCTATGATGATGTACTGATGAACTTTAATGCTGCACAGGCTCGACATATGAGCAGCAAACTTCTCCATGTCCTGCTTTGTCACAGCATTAGAAATGCACTGATGTATTTTTCTTACTAAATTTTAACTTTTTTTGTTTTCTTTTTTTTTTTCTGAAATATTATAGAATTCTGTCATTACCACACATTAATGCATGGCAGTTGTGACTGCTATGCATTGAGCTACAGCTTAAAGCAACCCTTTTTGTAAGATATGGTCCTGCTTTGCTCTCTGATTTTGCTTTTGTCCAACAGAAGATTTCTGCTGTAGAGTATATTATTGCAAGTATCTTTAAGAACAGATAAAGATCGGAAAGTCCAGAACAAGTTCCTCTTGACTAAATCTCAGGAGTATTCAAATACTGCCAGCTCTTGACAGATGACAAAAGCTTTAGAAAAATTATAAAAAATAGTCAATAATTTTCCACTATGATATATATTATATCTGTAGTCCATTTAAATCAGTGCTGAAAATACAGCTGACATCTCTGGATTAAACCTTCCCCAGACTGGATTTGCTACCGCATACTTTGCATTCAATTATTATTTTCCTGTACTGTAGAGAAAACTAAGTGTTTTTGAACAAAGCAGTCATTACTCTCTGTCTGAACAACATTTTCTCATATTTTTATATTGGGAATAGTAAGGAAGTTATATTTCATTTTGCAGGTTAGTGGAACTAGTCCAGTCTGTAATATGTTTAAAACCAGACCCTTTGCATTTGGTAACATGTGTATAATACGAAGCTTTTCCTGGAGTTTTTTTCTGTTGCTGTTACTGAGAATCATGATTGTTTTCGAGCATGAAAGCACTGAGATGACACATCTCATTTTCTTTTCTGTTGTTACCTCATTTTAAAATAGAATACCAGATTAATTGCCCTTTTAATGATAGGTGCTTGCCTAGAGAGACCTATGATTAGGGTGCCAGATAATTTAGGCAGGCAGCAAACCATGAATTTTACACTGACAGTACTATAGGTCTTCATCCTTGTTATTTTCCCTTTCCTTTCATCCACTCTAATAAACCATATCTATGCTTATTTAGGGAAGTGGAACTCCAAAAGATCCATTATTTTTGTTTGTCTTTTTTTTGTTTGTTTGTTTGTTTGTTTTTCTCAGCTCTAATTTCTGTGTTCTTTGACTTTTTTCCTTGGATTTTTTTTTTTTTTCCCCCAAGGACCATCCTATCTCTTATATTGCACTATTTTCATCAATATCATTTTACTCAGCACAAAACTGGGTGTTGTAAGCAGCAGAGATCAGTGTCTGAAGTGCCTTTGGCAAGAAAGAGCTGTAGATCTGAGGCCAGGAAAAGGGATGAGAAGGCTTAAGCACTGATGCTTGTGTTGTTTTGTGACAATATAAGGGGCAATAGCAAATGCTAATATGTTCAGTGTTTTATTATTGCAACAAGTTTGTCCTTCTGAGTTCAAGATAATTTATCTGCTTAAGCAAACCCCCAGGCAGAATAGTTTGAGCCCATCTCCTATTTTCTCTTTCTTGTTTACATTCAAAGTGTGGAACAGACTACTTCTTCTCAAGGGTAATTCTTCCCTCTCTAAGAAGGAGGGTAGAAAAGAGGCAGGAAGACCCAGAATCACTTCCCTGGCTCATCACAAAGTCAATGACTGAGTTTCCAAAACACTCTTCACAGCTATCTTGAGAGGCAATTGACTTTACACTTGTACCCTGGCCTGAGCTGCAGAAGACACAAGCAGAGTACCTACAGAGCATGCCTGACTATGAGAAACAGCAATGATACATTTCTGTGGAAGGGAAATGCTCTGAAGTTGTGAGGTTCAAATGTGAGTCCAATTCATGGATAAATCAACAAATCTTTCAAACAATAAAAATGTCTATTCTCTTTTGATATGACCCAAGTCAACATAAATATCCATACTAATATACATTAGTGAAGTCTAACTTCCACTATTTTTTGTTGAAGTATGGATACATTTTATTCTTGGAGAAAGTGGCTAGTGACTGTGGCAATAAATTATCTGTTAATTAGAATCTACTTATAATAATTTTAAATATTATTCTTTGTTTTGATATTACAAAGCTGAGTCTGGAAAGACTATAAAATGGGTCAAAATTTTGGTCTTGGAGATGTGCAAAGGTTTTATCATCATGCTTTTCTTCAGGGCTACTTTTCTTCTTCCATCTCTGAAAGCACAATAGATAGGATATTCACAGAAAGTCTGATGGCTGTAATGGAAACTAAATAGCAGCTCTTTGCTTTTGTGTATGCTTTGGGGTTTCTGCTCTTTTACAATACTTGTCTGTAAAGAAAAACCTTTTAGAACAGAAAGCAGAGGGAAAGTATGCCACATACACTAAGATAACAAAAAGGAATGCTTGCAGAACTAATTTTAGGGCTGCTACATGAACCTTAAATGCATCCTCCTAAGCAACGCAATAATTGGGGGGTGCAGGAGTCATCTTCAAAATTCATCTCTACTCAGATTTTCTTGGCTGTTTTTATTGCATAGACGTCATTGTCACCAGCTGCTATGGGAAATCAAGCACATAGTGATATGAAAGTGTTTTGTGTCTTCTGGATCAGGTTGTGAACTGTAGGAATTGCTATCGCCCCCTGGATGCTTCTAGAATTAAGAATATGCTGTGCTTCAAACTTAAAAAAAAATGAAATTCATATAAGAAACATAGGAATTAATGAACCAGATTCATCATTTGGGTCATTCTACTGATTTTGGAGGAAAGATATCAAGAGTAATTTTGGCCCCTATGAAAATAAGAACCCAGCCATTCCTGATGTGCAATTCAAGGACCTTTTCCAAGGGTCCAAATAACTAATAACTTTGGGAGCTTTAATATAAATGCTAGTACAATTACTATTTAATCCTTTTAATACATTTCAGTTTCATTAATTTGAAAGTCCTGATGCTATCAGGAGCCTATCCATTATCGGTCCCCAAAGTAGTTTCTTTTGCCTGCTGAAGATGCAGTGCCGCTATCTAACACTTCCTCATTCTCCAGGTCCATTGTTCAGCTCCAGCTTAAGCTTCCCCACTTAATATCAGCATAATATAATTGTGCTATAGGTGAGAAATACATTATTCCTTCTTGTTATACTGAACTTCCTGTCTTAATTACCAAATTCATTTTTTTCTTCACATCCCACTTGCTCATTACTCATTTTCAATTATGATACAGATTTCCCTTAGACTTTAATTACTTCTTGTGCTTAAAAAGATAAATTAATTTTCTTATTAACCCTTTGACATCTCATTAAGGTCACTGGGTAGGACAATTCTGGTTTTTTTTTTGTAGCATACCATGTAGATTGTGCTAGTTTGCAAGAGTACTGGGAGGCCTAGAAGGAATTAGCCCCGAACATTATTAGTCCTTGCTGGTGTGGTGTCAGTCATTTGACACCACCTGACTTCATAGATCCACTGTTGAACTGGGACTGCGTCTATCCTTGCAAAACATCTAGGAAAAGATTGGCTCTTAGCATTTGTGTTGATGCGTTTTACTTTGTTCTTAATGGGCAGATTCATTTTGTCTCTTAAATATGTTCACAGTTGCGGGGAAGAGCACCAAGGACCGCATTTGTGCAGGCTGGATGAGCACCTGATAGGATTTCTGGCAGGCTGAGAATTAAAGGTTTGCTCTCCCTGCATACCTCAGCCTGAGCCCCTGGCTTGTTTACAGGCAGCAGTAATAGCTCTTGGCAGAAGGGTTTTAAAGAGTGTCACAACCCAGGAAGACAAAAGTTCCTTTCCAGTTTTCAGTACACAGCGCTGTACACTGGATCAGTACCCTGCCCTTTTACCCCCATGATGGCTAGAGTTTAGTTTTGTGGTTGTGAGGGCAAAGTGGTTGACTACCCTCTCTGAAACAAAAGCTAAAGTTTTTGAAGCGGCTGTGACTCACGTTTTTCTCTAGCTTTCCTGGTTCCTCTGGCCCTCTGTGCTCCCCTACGTGTCAGGGCTTCATCCAAGCTGCCTGCAGGCCGTGGGCATTCCAGGGACGAGTGTCACCTGTTCTGTTCTGCCTTCCTACTCTCCCAAGGCCCTGGGTGAAGGCAGCACCTCAGGCAGCTTGGGATTCACCAGAGGGACTAGGGAGGGGGGTTGTGTTTAAGCAGCTGCTACAGTAATGTCAAAACAGCTGAGGAAAAAATGTCAATCTCTGATGCAGAGGGGAATCCTGAACTGAAAAGCTTGCAATAGTTAAAATACAGTGGCTCTATTAAGATATCATAAAATAGTTCATGGCATTACAGCCAAAGTTCCTGGCTGATGTTTGTACCTGGGATCAACTACATGTCTTTTGGCTTCTCAGATCTCCACTCACAGATTCTTTTATCTACTTTGTAAGAACGAGATTCTGTCCCATATCCACACCACATATTGGGTATGCAGAATGGTATTAAGCACCATAAAAATGAAAAGTGATTAAAATGAGCAGATTTGGGCCTAGAATGGGATAAAATACGCAGGGACAAATTGGTTTGTAGATTAACATTTTATTTTGTAAGCGTCCTACAGAAACATCTGCCCTCAATGGCAAAAAAATAAAAGGATTATTTTGAAGCTTTTTGTCAAACAACTGTCATTTCAGAGGAGAAGTTCATTTTTTTTTTCAGTAATATTTCCCCCTCTGCTTAAAACCAAAAGATATATTCAGAAATCTAAAAATATATATTTTTTTTTTTTCATTTTCAGACGCAATCTGACTGCTTTCAATCTAAAGAAAACCTAATTGTTTTAAAGCAGAGTGAACTTTTTTTTTTTTTTTTAAGGCTAGTTGAACAGTTGAGTTATTTGAAGACTACATTTTTCTGGTATATTAAATGTAGCCTAAAGGTATGTGCAATGATACTTATGAATACATTTCTCCAGAACATGTTTCCCAAATCCTACATCCCCTAGATTCTTGCAAATGACATTCTGTAATGAGCTGTAGGTACTTTTTGATTAGCATAAGGATGAACATTCTTCTGTTTATCATCTTTCTTGCACCAGTGTGACACCTCTGTTGATTACTCACATTATGGTTAATTTGCAACTGATAATCAGTCCTACTTTCTTAATAAACTTCTCATTAAGTGTCTAGAGCTGTCACTTTACCCCCATTTTACTGTTCCTAAGTATAATCTGTGACCATTATGCAAAAGAAAGGACTGCTGGACGTCACACATGTCATTTGCAATCATGTACAAAGCTTCAGAAAGAGCTTGTTAAATAAATGCCCTTCATAATTCATTACTGTAAAAGGAAAAGTATAATTAATCACCATATTGCCACTTTGTTGCCATATTTTTCTTTTTTTGAGAAAGACACATGATCAGTCAGTACACATTCTAAAATTCATTGCAAAAATATTACAGAAAATAAAATGGGGGAACATCCTCAAATTGTGGTTCTTTAGTTCTGCTCTCTAAGTGACTATGTGCCTGTGCTTTCTGTGTTAGGTTTTAGTAATGAAGTGTTTTGACATTTTCCATGAACAATAAGAACTTGGCCTTTTCCCAATTTCCCATCCACACATGAGAATGAGGGGGAAAAATAGTGCATCACAAGTTTTTTCTTTTCAGCTATGTAGATTTCAGGTTGGTAGGGACAGCATAAATACTAATGCGTACTGTGTAGTGCTTTGGAAGAGAATTAAGGATGAAGCCAAGAGGCAAGATATCCAAAAGAAACCAAAAAGGCCATGCTGTGCTTGGTGAAAGGAAGTGTGTCTGTGCTTTTCCTGAGATCTGTGTATTCATAAACCTCCAGCAATGAATGACACATCATTATTATCTTTTTCTCCCAGGAAAAATATTTGCTGTAAATCTACTTCTGGAATATGCATCCATTATGGTTACCCACTGTATTGCTTCCAATCATTATTTAAAAAATGATTCAGAAAAATCTCTCTTAAACATTCCTAAAATAAATTTTTACCATAAACTCAAATGGTGCTGTAGCAGCGAGTTACGATGCCTCTATTTCAGCTATCTCTGGACAAACCGTATCTTTAAGACGTATTTATCCTTGAGCTTATGTGAATCTTTCTTAAATTATCTAAAGAAGCTCATTTCAAGTGTGCTTACATAAATTAAACACTGCATCTCTGTATCTAACCTAAATTTGTTCGCCTTTTAATGTTTTGCTACTGCTTTCTCAGAGATAAAAATTCCTCGCTTCCAAGAAGTTTTTCTTTCCTTTTACTATTTTCATATCATCCTGAAGAAAGTAAAAGTAAAAACTTAACCAAAAAAAAAAAAGGAAGAAGAAAATAAAGACAGTAAAGAAGACAGTATTTATATAAACTAATTGGAAGTTTTCACTCTTGGGGATTAAGCTGACTTTAGTGGTATTCTCCTCCTAACTGATGTCAGCAGTAAATATGACTTTATATTTTAGGACATGTGAGGTGATCACATTCTGTATTTTTCAGGAATTATAAGACCTTAATCACAGAGGTACATACCAATTTCCCTTCCAATTTGCCGCAAGCATTTTCAAGTGATGGGACACCATCTTTCATTCTGAATTATATATCTTAAGGTGACACACATCAACATTCCTTTAGGAATATTATTTTAGTAGTCCTTAGCATATGTCATTCTTTCAATCATCTTCATTGTTTGTCATATTTATTCTGTGTTTTTACCAAATATCCTTTAGGATTGAACAAACACACATACAAACACACACACACAAACACTAAAAGTGATAGTGCATTTCTTTTAATTCAATAAATTGAAATGTTGAACTCAGGGACAGGAGTCTTGTCTAGTTCCATATGTTCTTTGATTGTGGCTATAAAATAAGCTAATCATTTCCAGAAACCAATTGTTTTTCATTAAGGAACAATTGCAAAGATTTGATTGTCTGTGAGTGTTTTGCAACGATATTTTGAACGGATTAAATTTTTAGTTACACTCCATCATCAAGTTCCCGTCACATTTCAGCATTGTTGATTTGAAACAGAAGTGGAATTTTGATACCATTTATTCTCTGCTACATATTGTGTAATTATTCAGATGCTTCATTTTCATTTGTGCTTTCCTATTTGTTTTAAATGTTATTACTTGCTTCAATGCTTTTTCATTTTAGTGAATACACTGATAAATATTTCTATCAATTGCAGATGTGATTTTTGCATAAGTAACTGCAATCCTGCTACCATACTTTAATACAGTATTAGACACCAGAGGAACTTGTAGAAGTAATTAGAAAGTCTATGCATGTACCTGATTATTGAGTTATTAAAAATGCTCTTAGGGGAATTGCTTGAGTTACAAAAAATTAAAGCTGTTAATTTCACTAGTAGAGTTTTAGATGTCCTTGCTGTGGATGAGCTGCTATTATAGTCACTTCAGCTTTCATATCCGATTTCAGTCAGGATGAGTCTCAATTTGCAGTTTCTTTTTTATTCTTCCAAGGAAAGAATGAGCCTGTCTGTATGTAGAAGAAGCATGGAACAGAATTGGCAAGTTAGTTCCCTAAACCGTAGAGGGATGGCTGCATCTCCAGGCTCTTAGCCTAGGAAAATAGCATGTAAAATATAGGCCCATCCTTTGAATATCTCAATGTCTCCTGTGCTTTTCTTCTTTATTTAGAACTTAATTTTAAATGAGAAAGAAAACCTTGTTTGATGAGCAGGCATTGAAATATCAATAGGTTTACTCACATGTGAAGCTGGCACGCTTAGACTTCCAAACAGAAGTACATCCACCTTTCTCAATTTAACAGACAGAAGCTCTCTGAAAAATGGTGGATGAGCCTTTTTCTTATTTCTATTGGATTTTTTCCCAATTATTCAAAAGAATCACATTCCACTCCTCTTTTTTTTCATCACTTAAGAAGATAATGAAAAAAAGTAAAACAAAAATATAAACTTACATTTTATAAACTAAATATTCTATATCCAATATATATTTGTTGGAGGACAAAAAATTATTGCTTTTTTCTTTACTGAAAGCACTTTCAAAATATTTCTAGATGAAACCAGGTTGACAATATTATCCCTAGTAATTCTTAGAGAACAGTAGCCTAATAATCAGTTTCCCTGAAGGATTGCTCCCAATACTTTTTAATATTCTTCTCTAGCATATCATACAACTCAAATCTATTAAATTTTTGTTAAGTATTTAGCACATATTAATCCAGAAGCAAAGTATGGCAGCCTAATTTTTAGTGTTTCCGTGAAGAGGGATTACTTTACCCAGGTGATTAACATTGTGGTATAATAGCTAACAACCTTTGCTTTTGTTTTTACAAAAGGAAGTCGTAGCTGTTAGGAAGGAAGTACTGTCTTGTGAACATTGCTTGGTAATATTTTTCATTTCCTTTGCATACTTTAATGCAATCAGCACAGCTTTCACCTGTGTAGCAATCAAATTACCAAGTCAACATAATCCAATGAAATGCTGAAGAGCCAAAAAATCAAATTCAGATTAATATTAATTGCTGTAGTTTCTGCACCTGGATTTAAAAAACAAAACAAAAACAAGAAAAATACTGCATAGAACTTCCCCTCTCTAATTTTACTGTTTCGAGGAAGAAAATTCAAGTATTCCAAAATGAGACAAAAATGATATATTTTATCTTTCTGTTAGGAATGTGATTTATTGATATACAGATTTAGATATGTATTTCTCATACAATGCAGTGAGATTATTTTTCATTTTTCTTTTTTTCTTGTAACTTATATTAACTAATTATCTACCTCTAAAATGTCCTTATCTTACAAAGCCCTGGATTTCTACAGAATATTTGCAGTTCTAGTTTTGTAACTAAATTGGGATTACCATGTTCTTTGCTGAAATGGGCCCGATTGCCAAGAATTTTCTTAATTTCACTTGTTCATGCAACCAATAGTGAATGTTTAAAAAGCAAAAAAACAAAAATCAGCCAACAAAAGATAAATTGTCATTCATAGTTCTGATTTTCCCCAGAGATACTCTTATTCCTCAGTTAGAAAGCAGCTGCACATAAAATTAATTCAGCATAACTAAGAAGGGAAGTTTCTCCAGAGAAGAGAGAAAGGATTGTTTGGGAATCAGGAAAGAAAACTACTAAGGTAGATTTAGTTACTACAGATGGAGAAATTTGCTCCTCTGTTGTCCACTTGTGCATTTGTAGTTTTCTGTTCTCCTTCATATACTACAGGCAGCAGACACATACTGCAATACAGGAAATTCTGTTTAAACATAAGAAAATTCTTCTTCTCAGTGAAGATGGTGGCACCCTAGAAAAAGTGGCTCATAGAGAGTGTAGAGTCTCCATCTTTGGAGTTATTCTAAGCCCAATGGACACAGTCCTGGACAATCTGCTGTAGGTGACACTGCTTGAACAGGAAAGTTAGACTCCATCCCTTCCTTCTGACCCAGCCTTTCTGTGATTCTATATGGGTCTTTATCTTCTTCTTTGGATGCACCATAAGCCAAGTGATATGTGTATATGATTGATCACAAAGGAAGGTTTTTAGGAGAAGTTTCACAGAGATAATATAGGGATAACAAGCTAGACAGATAGGACATTTCCAGAAGTGATAACAAAAAGACAGAAAAAATATTGTTTATTTTGACTACAGTCTTAATATACACTGGCTTCTTTCTCACAGTCTGACTGTCTGACTTCTGAAGCTGAGATATAGAAACTTCATAACTTTCTACTTTATACCAAAACAACTTACTTTCTAAAATAAATAGAATTTCAGTATCAAGTGAAATTTTAAAATTGGGCCTTGTTAATGATGTTTTCACTATTAAATATATTTCTTACAGAAAAAGGAGGTAGCAAATGTAATAAAAGCATAATTGGATACAAGATGTTTAGACAGACAAAAATGTGCAATGTAAGAACAGGACTTTGTTGACTTTGTTTCCTTAACAGTTTCACTAGTCATTTAGGACTCCTTTTGAAATGAAAGAAGTGGCTGCCTCTATAATTGTGTCCTTTCTTGTATAATTACCTTTGGAATTTATGAAAGATGGTAATAAGTAATTGGGAAGTCATCAATTATGACTTTAGCAATGAGATCATTATGATCAATGAGATCTAATCAGCTCTAAGTTTGCAGAACTTCAGCTTGAGCTGAAGTCATAAAAAAGTACTGAAAATTACCCTAAATGTGTATGGTTAGCACCCATGATCTTCACAATAATTTCCTGTAAAGTGCACAATTAATTTGCAGATTGAATTTCAGCATCAGTCAGAACTGTCAATGGTCAGGTGGTAGAACTGACCTATTTGCTCCCTTGTCATTACAGGTTAACCTTCCTAACTGCATTCAGAATACAGAAAGCAAAAGAAGTGCATAGAATGCAACGGTCCTTTCCTTCTAAAGAATGGAAGTAAAGCTGAGGAGAAAGGTTCATGAGCAAAGTAAAAGGAATTTGTTTTGTGTTTCAGTGCAAAAACTTGGCTGTTGGCAATGTTACTTAGCTTGATTTTAGTCAAAGAGAGAAAATAAAGATTTGAGCTTATGAAATCTTGAAAAAATACAGGTTGTTATCTACAAGGTGTGCGCCAAATACCAAGCTACTTACTTAGGCTAAAGCATTTATGGATGTGCACAAAAGATCTCTAAACAGTTGTGCAACCTGAATGTAGAAACTGAGCTGCCAAAAAATTTACAGGCTTCAAGATTAAGTAGCAGCTCAGTCTGGATTCTCAAGATTTATGTACCCAGGGTTTCCCTCAGATCTCAAACTTTTGCTGACTACCACATCATTAGATGCTTCAACAACACTACAAATCTGTTTCAAAGTCCATGGTAAGGACTATAATATTGCTGTCTATTGATAAATTTAAGAGCATACTTGAAGTTACCTTTAGAAACAAAGTAGTGGTGAAAATAGTATTTCAGCTTTTTTGGAGGAAAAAAGAAGGCATTTTTGGCAGACTGAGAGGTAACAGAATAGTGAGATGACAAGGAATGACAGCAGAGACCCTGAAAGGACAGGTGTGAGATGACCCCAGGATCATAAAGATTTTGTCAGAGATCAACTACTGCACTCAGAGGAACAACTGTAGAGGTAACAAAGAACAAGGGTCCAGTGTATGTGCAACATGCCTAGTGTAGTACAGATATGCAGACCAGTGAAGAAAAAGCAAAGTATAGAGGTCTGTTAAAAACATATAGAAAAATAACCTGAAGTGGACCTAGAGTGAGAAGGAAGAACCTTCAGCCTTGCCACCATACTTGTCCCCACATAGGCACCCACTCTTATCCTGCTGACAAGGGGGTCTTACGGTTGTAAGAGAGAAAAGGTGAGCTGTAAAACAATAAAAATGCCTGTGCTCTATTAACAGACCAAACTGAAACCTAGTGACATTTCTGCGAGAGGGTGAGTATCATGGTAATGCAACACCATGTAGCCCCTGTGCACAACATGACAAACCCACAGAATTTTTTACTCATGAAACTCAGTTGTAAAAAATAACAACAAAACAAGACCATAAAATCTTTTTCCATGCAGTTTAAATTCTTTAGAGCAGTTTAACCAAGCCATTTGAAACTTCCCAGGCTTGACATGTCATTGAGATGGTATAACATGCCTCATTACACTGTGACAGTGTCAGCAGCACAGATTGCTAATATTCCTCTCCCTTCCTTCTCCATACTGCTCCAGAGCTTTGTGGCACCATTTCTTTACCCTTTCCTGAGGAATAAGAGAGAATCAGCCTCACTGAGCAACCTGAAAGGGAAACAAGTTTTGCTTTCCTTATAGGTAGTCTCTTGTGGTAGGAACTTTTTTCTTTTTTTCTTTTTGATTAAGTAGAAATCGTTTAGTGTTTCTTTCTACACACTACTTCTCTCTTACTTGCACTACTCTTTGAATTCTGGTTCTGAGATTTTCCAGTTGTGCAAATGAATGACAACATCTGTGCAAAAGAATAACTGCATATGAGTGGCATATGAAAGAGGATTTCACTTGTAAGTAGGTATGCCCAAGCTACCTCTCTCCAAAGACCCTATATATAAATTACAAGGGAGAAAGACCATAAGCAACTCTAGACCTCAAACTGTTTTTTTTTTTTATTTTTTTTTTTTTGTAGCAATTTTCGCAATAGCTTGTCATTTCAATGGGACTGAGGACCAAGGATGTACCTGCAGATTCTTTCTCCAGTCTGCTCTACGCCATTTTCAGGTCTGGTTGGCAACAAATGGAGAGGTGTGTGATTTCCCAAAAAACCCTCAAAGGCCTGTGGCAGCTGGAAGCTATTTGATCTTACAAGGAAAAGGCGAATGGAGATATGATGCTTCCATGAGGTCACACCTTGGCGTCTTCAATAGCTCTCACTACAGGCATATGAGTAATCAACATGACTTCATTTCAAATAAGGAACTTTAAACTCAAAATGAGAAAAAAGAAATCATAATTACTCTCATAAGTGTGATCAGTTGATAATGCTATCAGGCGTCCTTGTTCTTTGAGGGCTTGGTTAGCAAAGTCTAAGATTAAGTCAAATTTAATCATTTGATATTTTCCATCTCAGACAATCATAGAATCATAGAATGCCTAAGGTTGGAAGGGACCTCTAGAGGTCATCTAGTCCAACCCCCATGACACTGGTCACACACTTGAGCTCAGAACATGCTTGAAGGTCATCAGTTCTCCTGGTCAACTAACTGGGATACAACCTAGCTTAACTGATCTGAAAGCGCTTCGAAGAATAGTAGCTTATGAAATGAATTCCTCCAATGACTGACCTCACTACTGACCATGTCTACCTGTTCTGTACAAAAAAAGACCTCAGATACCTTGGGCAGAGGTTCCCACAAAATGTAATAACTGAAATAAAAAGACGACTAAAGTTTGTAAGATGTTCAAAAATCAAAAAACTATTCATATCAGCGGGACTATGTATAGATAGTATTTGGCATACATATATATTGCAAAGTTCCTTCAAAATTTATGAGTGCTTCTTCAATGGAAAGTCAGAGCAGTCAAGGAATTCAGGTGACCTCCTTGCACTTGTTTTCTCTTTTGAATACTGAATCTCATACTGTACAAAAGGTATGTTCTCTTCTGTGCCAAATCTGTTTCATTGCTTTGCCAGATTTTCCAGTGTCTTTGTGAACCTCAGTGGGCTTTCCTTCCTTCACCGTGCCAACAACCATCATTAATACCTATATCTTTGTTTTTCATTTGAAAGATTTTTCATTCCCAAAGCCAAGAATAAACTTACGCTTGTTGTCACTCTTGACAGGTCTGACACATTCACACACAGAGCAGGAAACATGTACATAAATACTGAAGATTCTCTAGTTATTTCATTCTGATATCATGTATAATTTCGTTTATTTTATGCTTCAAGATTCTTGACAGGGACAGGAAATGCCCAGTGACTTCAGGCAGAGTTAGAAATCTGTTCCTAATGATGTTAAGAGACATTGTAAGCACATGAATTAAGGAGCTTTACACTTTAAGGAAAACATTTGATTTGATTAGCCTGAGGCATTAGAGGAGATAAAAGATGCAGTGAAGTTATTCCTCCGCCTCTTTTTTTTTTTTTTTTTTTTCTCACAACGAGCTGAAATGCAACATATATACTACTGGCATGCATTTACTTCCTCTTCCTGTCAAGTATTTAAAGAAATGCTTGACTTACTTAAATGTCAAAAACTCAGACATAATTTGTAACAAAAATACTGAATAAGAGATACTTTTCTAAGATGGTATTTCTTGACTTTTACGTTAAGAAGGAAAAAGACAAAAACAACATGTTTTGAAATCAATAAGGAAATTCAAGTGAGAAACTAGAGATATGAGAAGGTAATTGGATTCATCAGTACAGATGTAGTGCTATACTAGAGTGCTTGAATACTTCTGAGAAGGGTTTAGTGAGTGAAGATGCTGCCTGGTACTAATTAGTGTGTATCATTTGCTGCCTTTTGCTGTATGGAAAAAAAAAAAAAGTTTTATATATGTATATGCTAAATTCTGTATCCAGAGTACATTCCAACTAAAGGCACTGCTTGAGCTACAAATGGAGAAGAATGAAAATTTGGGGTGGGAAGAATGTTCCATATGGCCATGCACATAGATATAACAACCTGAAGTCTATCTCCAAAAGACAGAGAGGTAAAGGCTGTTTGCAGTTGCTGTTTGCAGTTTCATTGGTCCCTCACTATGTGCCAAGTGTTCTCATCTTTGAGGTCTTCTCCCTGTATTTCTTTTCAAGTATTCTTTTCAGCTCTGTTTTCCTGCCTCCCTGCCTCCCTTCTGTGATAGTACCTATGACAGCATTCTTTTCATATTCCCTGAAATTCATAAATTCATTGTATCTTTAAGGCTTTCTTTTTTTTTTTTTCATAATTTGAGTAGATAATGTGGTCATTTTGATTAGGAAGTAATGACATTCAGCCAGATTTTTCTCACAGTTAAAAGTATTTCCTAATTTAAAGCATTGAAGCTCCCTGGGTATCAAAGATCCAGGATAGTTTTCCTAATCAACCTTTCACACAAAGGCAACAAAAAAGGAAGTTAAGAAGTGAATTATTTTGACCTAGCCGTTTGTTAAAGCCAGCTAATAAAATCAAATCTGATGCTGCTTAGGCATAGATAGATTGAGATGAGTGAACCACATAAAAAGTAAGAGAAAGCACTTTATTTTTATTTTAGAATGCTGTTTCCTTCTGTATATCATCAGAATATTTTTTTCTTTTCAAATGACTATTTATGACTGAGTTTTCATAAACTTCAATTTATTTAAAAGATTGTATATATTACTGGTTTAAATATGCGTACTTATTTTTAGTATATAGAATTATTATATAATATATAACTATTATATTATAATAGTTATCCTCTTTTTTTCATCAGTATATAAAACACTTTATATGAACGACTGAAATTAGATATGAAACTTGGAGCCAATAAAATCAATAGTTATCAGATTTCTGAAATTTGGCCAAGTCTTTTTACAGTCTTTTATTATATTGTTTTCACTTCTCTACTTATACTAGATGCAATGTAATCTACATATAATAGGCTGAGTAAAGTAGGATTTGAGCATTCACATTAGAACATTTTCCAATGCAAAATTCACAGAGCATACCTGAGCCCCTGGTTATGGACTATATCAAGTCTTTTGCTAACTTAAAACACCTTAATAATATTTAAGGTCAATTTTCTGTGGGTTTTTTTTTTTGTTTGTGTTTGCTTTTCTTTTTATAGAGAGCATGGTCCAATAAAGATCAGTTATTTCTATTTAATAGAATCAAAATGAGAAGTTGGACATTTGAAATCTAATATATATCATTGAATAGCCCCTCTTTTTTCATTTCTTATGTTTTTGCCCTTATGTGCTTTTAAATATGATTTTTTTAAAAAATTAAACTTACTTTGATTCAGAGTGTTCTAAAATTCAGCACACAAAAGAACAGACATTTCTTATATTGAGAGTATTATTTCAATATTTATAGTGTAAACACTACAGAGCAAAATTTGGCATATGGAGAAATAAAGAAAAAAATAAAAAATACAAAAATTACAATATTTTTCATATTGTACAAAAGTAAATTCTAATATTTAGAAATCTTTTCAAGATGCTTTCTGTATCATGATTTTGAGATACATATTCCTTGGCAGCACATCTTTTTTTCCTTGTATGCAGAGCTGGAAAGAGGAACTATGTCCTGCAATCTGCAACCTCTTTGAGGAAAGGTAATTGAAAGCTTGTGTTATTCCATCTAAAAAATGAGATGAAGACTCATTGAGATGAAGATACAAATTCTGCTTACAAAACCAGCTATCTATAGTTTACTTTTCAGAATTACGAGGAAACAAAGTGGACAAATATCTGGAAATTTGCATTTTTTGTCAGCCTATTCAAAGGTATCTCTGAAATTTAACTTTAGCATTAACATCTGCAAATGATGAAACATTTTCAAATTTCAAAGTCAGTCAGTCATTTATTTCAATCACTTTTTAAATTTCAAATATGCCTGATATATTTTCTCTTTAGTATAAAAAATTTCAAAAAGACAACAATAAATTATTTCTGTTTCAGATATATAGAAACAAACAACCATGTAACTACTGGCATTTGCATGATATGAAGTGTTGGAAACTACTTTTTTTCAAACAAGGCTTTTATTCAGATATGATATGGCTTTTAGCTTTTAGAACTTTTAAAAATATAAAAATATATCAATTTAGCTATGAATGAATCTGGGAAACAGCATTATTTAACTTTTTTGTCATAATTAGTTAACTTATAAGAATGACTATTCAACATATCTTAATTTTGTGACAATTACTTTCTTGTTTTCCATATTTCACTTTTCTTAAAAGGAGAAGTTTCAAGAGTTTTGTTCTTCAAATGTATCATAGACAACCTTACTCCACTGGGGCATTCTGCATGAAATCTTCTGACTATAAGAAATTCAGAGCCTTACTTGTCACTTTATGTATAAAGTACGCTTTATACTCGGGCAATTCTGTATAAATGTGCATATGTATGTAAGTTCTGGAACATCCCCAACAAAAGAGAGATACAATGCACATAATATAAAACCTAATTTTGGCCATAAGATCATGCACTAAGTGAGGGCAGACAAATATGGGACAGACAGTAGTATTACATATACTGCAGCTTCATTTTCCCCTGGCCAATGACAACTCCATGGAGCAAGTCATCATGATCATTGCCAGAACATCTATGCCACCGAGCTGAAGCGTAAGAGGGATATCATCAAGCTAAGCTGAGCATGCAAAGAATCACGTGGGAGAGGAGAACGAGAAAGCATGTAAGCACATCTGTATAGTAAATGGTGATTTCGGTTACCAAGCCAGATGTGTTACTGACAGCACCTTCAGATGTTGCATGAATATTTGAGTGGAAAATTAGCCAGAGCTACAAATTAGCACATCCTTTTTCATTTATTTATTTTATTTTATTTTCAGAGTCTGTTACCACTGTTACCACTAAGAACGTTCCCCCTTTAGACATAGCTATTTTATTGGGATAAAAGAGAATGACCCATTCTCCAGCTCAGGAGAATCTCTAAAAGAGAGATTGATTTACATAGCCGTACATACAAACACTCATAGCAAGCGCTTTAGGATGTATAGAGCCTAACAGAAAAAATGCCATCTCAGCAAATCTATGAAAAGTTAATGATATCTATAATCTAGTACAAGGTTGCAAGCCTTTTCTCACCTGAGTAGTTTCTTGATTCCATTGGAATTGTTCATTTGTTTAAGAAACAAACTTTGTTTCAGTCTGCATATCTTTTATCCCCATAATAAAATAAAAGACTTAGTAATGTCTCTTTAATCGATTTGTGTTCCAGCTGAAAGTTAGGATCTAAAATTCTGAACTACCAGAGCTACCATCCCAATACTAGTATTGTAAACTTTTGCTTTCCAACATATAGTGAAAAAAGTATCTATGTTTTCAGGAACAGAAAAGGTAATCTTTGAGCTTTGAAACTGCAGAAATTACTATTAGAGGCATGACTGATGCACTGTTTCACAGAGGAGATTAAACTGTTACATTTTCAAAGTAAAAAAATATTTTAAGTATCCTTGCTTCTCAAGTTAACTTCGCTGTCTGAATAAGCAAAATTGATCCCGATTAAAAAAATGTGCATTAATAATCTATCCCTCAACTACACTGTATTACTTCCATTCATGTAATTTATTTTTTTAGTATAGTTGACAAAAGCTTATGGGTGTCTTTACAAAAATTGAACTAAGTTACATTTTTATGTACTATACATCCATAAGCGAACTACTCTTTTAAGATCCTTTCTGAAAATTAAAGCTTTTTTTTTCGTGTATTCTAATGGAAAATAATAACTAAATCAGTGTAAAAGTCTACATTATGTCTTCTCTACTTCTACATTTATTTGTGCAGTTTTCTGAAGGAAAAACAATTTTCAGTGCTTTTAAGAATTGCTTTTTTGTTAGTGAGCCAAAATAAACCAAATTGTGGTATAATTATTAAGAAACAGGTATGACCAAAAGATCTTTGCTGCGCCAAATCTAAAGCACAGTGCAGATTTGCCCTTTCTTCTTGATGAAAGATGCTGAAATAAAATATTCAGGAACTTTACCCCTGCCAGAGTCAGCAGTAACAGATCAAGATTTACCCATGCAGTAGTGGGTTTTGAAGGCTGAGAATGAAAAACTGATGTTGGTGCTTGTTGTTGTTATGAATCCAGAAATAAAAAAAAGGTGATCTGGGACAGAAGTTCCAATTGCAATGGAGGCCATAAGGTATCCAAACATATGGCCCATTTTAGCAAGTGTCATACAAAACTTGTTTTTTTTTTTTTTTTTTTTTTTTTTTTTTTTTTTCCATTTTACAGGGTTACAATGTTGGTTCTCCTTCTCTAAGCCTGGATATTTCATTTTTTTCTTTGCTTTTTAAATCCTGGCTAATTAGAGGATTTTGCTTCCTTGTGACACTGGACTCTTGTGCCGAGCTTGTAATTACAAGGACTGTGTTGTGTTCTGTTAATTGTGGATTTTTGCTTCTTAAGTTTGTGGGTTAATTGGTAAATTCTGCGTTGGACATTTTCTTCAAGTTGTTTTACATTGCAGTAATTAACCAGGACATATCCAGGACGACCAAATTAACCATTCATTAGATTCTTATTTCTTCAGATGACTTTTATTATAATCCTCTACTTGAAATACTTGGTTGTGTCATGACAAGAGAAAAGGAAGGTACACGTCGTAAAATATATCATATCTTCTCAGACCTCCAATAAGCTTATGCATCCATTTCGTAACAGGCTGATATTGTTACCCTGACTTATACTAACTCACCACTAAACTGGTCACTGAAAAGAGAAATATATCTAACCTGCTATTTTGATCCATAGCTTTGGCAAAAATTTAAATAAATAACCCTAGGACAATAGTAAGGATCAATTTGCCTTTTTTATTCAGGTTTTTTATTCAGTGCTTCTGAGGCAGCAGCCGCAGGTGTTCAAAATCATGAATCAATTCACAAAATTGAGAAATTGTATCAAATCAAGTTAATCCTTTTAATGGTTCTATTTATTTAGCTTTCCTTATTTTATATTTGTATCATGCAACTATTACACCTATACATTAAATTCTTAAATGCAAATTGTGAGCCATACATGTTCATATAAACTTAAAAAATGATATTATAAGAAGAATCAAGAGTCACTCCTAAACTGCAAAAGTGGGCAACAAAATTCTGAACAAACATATTATTATGATTTGTTTAGCTTTCATCTCTGAAGAATGGTTTTTGCTTTCTGCTAGCCACGCTTTCTCTCTGTAAAATCAAGTAATTTTCTATAATTGTATCTATCTTGTCTATTTCATGCAAACTCTTTGGGGCATAAAATGCTATTTTGCTGTTCTAAGCATCATCCTACAGCGTCTAGCATAATGTTGCCCAGGATAATGAAACATAATACCACCTCCTATGTGTTATTTAAATATCACTTACAATGAATTTGAAATTCATCTTTCACTAACTGCATCCCCAAATTTAAGGTATTGGGCGCACATATCTATAATAAGAACCTTAGAAAAGGAAGTAATGCAGTAGATAATGTGTTTAATTTTTTTCTATGAGATAAATGAATGACAAAATTATTTGAAAAAGTTGGCAGTGCTAACTAAGATGACCCTCACAGGACTACCTCATTGCCTTTAAATGACATGCTCCATCCTTTGGCTAGTGAGGGACTGGTTTCAGTTCATCAGGAGAAAGGGCAGATGTTATGCACAGGCCTCAATGAATACTTGGAAGATGCTCAGAAATGACAATGATAGACATGGAATAGACTTGGACAGAATTTGTAATATATCTTTTTACATATCTGTTACATTTCTGAGCATCTTCCAGATATTCATTGATGCATTCATAGGGATTTTGGTGATATTTGAATTTTGTTTACTGCAATAGAAGGGAAAAAACAGGTATCTGATAACTAGTTTCTTCTTTATAGAATGTTCCAAAATGCTATGTGATCTCAGTGAAAATTTCAGTTTTCAGTGCCCTTGGTTATGACTGATTGTCTGATTTTTAAAACTAACAAATGTTCTTACTAATGTGTTGATATTCTGTGAATTTTGGTGCAAAGATTGCTGCTGACATTGAGAATCTTCACAATGTTTTGGTTCAGGTAAAGTCAAAGTCAAATAATTGTTTCTTGCAAACTTGGTACATCTATGTTCAAAATGAATGTTCAAAAGAAGCATGATTTTAAGAAGATATATATCACAGGGACAAAATGAAGGCACTGTTAACTTCAAAATTCATGATATCAGTTTCAAATCTGTAGCTTAAATGATCCTTGCAAACAGAGAAGTAGTAAATGAAAAAGGAACTCTCTACTGTCTCTTATGAGGGATTAAGGGCAATTGAGCTGCATGAGTAACCAAAGGCCACACAATAAAGGCCAAGAAATATCCTGGTATATTTAATATTTTCCCAGAAGTAAGGAGCATACTTTTCCACATGAGCACTATGAAATAACTAATGTTCTTTCTTTCTCTTCCTTCCTTCCTTCCTTCCTTCCTTCCTTCCTTCCTTCCTTCCTTCCTTCCTTCCTTCCTTCCTTCCT
>JAWLRI010000005.1:213830-230378 GCA_034781795.1 Crypturellus tataupa | reverse complement strand
TCCTTCCTTCCTTCCTTCCTTCCTTCCTTCCTTCCTTCCTTCCTTCCTTCCTTCCTTCCTTCCTTCCTTCCTTCTCCTTGAATTGGTTAAAATATAGATTTTCATACACATAAAACTCTTTCTACTGAGCACAAATTACCATCTCCATTTTTATATGCCACCCATGGAAATATTTCCCTCTCCAGAGGAGACATGACTAGAATTACTTTAAATATAGAAGTCTAACATATATATATTTAAAGCAACATTCCAAAGGCAGCTGTTGCTATTCAGGACAATTCACTTACCAGCAAAATATTAAATTAGATTAGCTTGTAGAACCCATAAACATGTTATGTCTGTGCATTATAAGGAAGATAATAGAAGTAATAACAAATAGAATTTAGAATCACATTTTAATTAGTTATATGAACTGTTCAACAGAGAAATACTGACAAAGCAGAACTAACAGTGTAATGAAACTGGTGAAAGGTGTAGGTAAGATTCATCTTTGCAATATAAATGCACTATTTAATAAAGTTTTTACTCAAAATAATGATTTCAGTAAATCACTATAACTAGGAAAAAACTGAATTAGAAGTATGCCCTGTTTGACTTTACAAAGACTTGTTTTTATTTCCTCTGGAATATGAACCTTATTATGAAGAAAAAATATATAATTCATGCATAAAATTATTCATATATGTCTTATAACACCTGATCAGTAGTTCATATGAAGAGAAGCATTTAAGAGGAGAAATGGCAAGTTGGCACTTCCTAGATAATACCTTGGTTTCTGAATGTAAATGAGTTGATTAGTATTTATGATTAAGCTATATGGCCATTTCTTTCTGAAAGGGGCCAACTGATAAACACATTTTCTGTGAAAACTTGTTTTTAAATATCTAGTCCAATATATGTCTAAATAATATTCAGAAAAAAATCTTCAGCAGTCAATCCTATCACCCAATAAGGAAACTGAAGTACCCATCTATTACTCATCAAATGAAATTTAAAGTAATTTAAATAAAATTTAAAGTAATTTCTTTATACTCTTACTGCTTTTCGAAGAAGCAACATTTCTGCATGCCAGAGATTAGCATTTAGCCATATATCCTAGGTTCTAAAGTAGTTGTGTAGGTAGGTAGGTTCTAAAGTAGTTTTGTATCTGTGTACTAATAATTCCCTTATATCTAAATTCAACATCATCGGGGAAGGAATCATGTAAAAAATATATTTGTGATTAAAAAAACAAGAATTAATCAACAGAGGAACTTAGCTAAAACCAAAGCTTACAAAAAATAATGTCATTTGTGTCAGCTTCCACCCTGAGCATCACTGAACACATTTGAAAATAGAGTCTCCTCCTAATCCCTTTGAACAAGTTAAACATTGTGGCAAAAAAAAAAGACCTAACTTATCAAACACGGCAAAAAAAAAATACTAGTCAAATAGCTTAACCACTGAACCATTCCTCTTATCCTTTAGCAGTATTAACAAACAAACAAACAAACAAACAAAAAGAAGCACATATCAGAAGCTCAATATCATATATGTTTAATTATATTTCACTGTAATTTCTAATGTGTACAAATTCTACCCTCATAAAATTATTACACAGTCCAAATATTTGTATTCTGCAAGAATGCATAAGTGTTTCTAACTCTGCCATGTACACACAGGAGTTATTCATGTGTGTTATCATGTCACAGGTTATAGGCTAACTAGGTGAAATGGATCTTAACTTTGCTTGACATGAATAATGTTAAAAAAAAAAATGTTTAGACACCAGAGATTTTGGATGATATACATGGTGTTCCCTTCAGAAACAAGAGAGTTCAGTGACCTCTTCTTCTCCAGCCTGAGTTATTTCTACTGATAAAACAATGATCTTTTCCTGGGAAGGCAAATCTTAAAAGTCCTCACCACCTCTCTAGAACGATTCCCCATAAGAGGATTTGCAATCTTGCTGCCAACATGGATGTTCTCTGAGCACAGAGAGCACCTCAGGCTGCACAGGCTGCTGTCTTCTTTGGAGTCTTGCAGTTGTTTAGGGCATTAAAACTCCCCTGTGAGGGGCGTGACAGGACATTTTTAGCTTAAGGTTTACTGTGTAGGATAAAATTTTCAGATTGCTTCATTCTCTGAAGAATTTCAAATCTGAAAATCTTCCAGGTTTACCTCTGAATGGGAAAGGCTAATGAGATGTTCTCTGTGGGTACGTCTCCACTGTTTAATAACTGTTTCTCACTTCATTGACACATCTGATCCTCTGAGTGTCCGTTGAGCATAAATGTTCGTTCATTCCCTACCTCTTTTTTTAAGATGAACTAATTAGTTCCCACTGATGCAAAATCCACCTGAAGCTTTGGCCTTAATTCACCCTAGAAACTGTTCTGTGTATGGAGAATATAGTGGAGTCTAAACCTGTTTTGACCTTTCCACCTTCTTCCATAAAATCCCAAGACTATCCTGCAGTTTGCACACTTAGTATTTCAGATATCTGAAACTGAAAACACACAAACAAGCAAACAAAATAATTATAAGATGTCAAAACCAGAAGGGCAACGTATGGGATTTAACAGGCACTCAGAGCCAGATATCGTATAATATGGATATGGACCAAAATACTGAAGGCAGAATGAGCATGTATGGATGAAGAGTGGATGCAAGCAACCCTTCCCCTGATGAGATGGATGAATTTTGCAGTGTCAGTATAACTTGTGTTATCCTTTAGGCTTTCTGACCAACCTTCTAATTTCTTTAAATATGAAATGAAAACTGTCTGTAAACCATGAATAGTTTAGAGAAAGTGAATGGAGTAGTTGTTCACAACAGCCCAAGAATTATGGGCTACTCATTAAAATTACTTCATTTCAGGTTTAAAATAAACAAGAAAGGTGATTTTTTCCACAGACCTATGTTCTGTTTCAGGCATCTACTTCTGTAATTCCTAGTATTCCGGGCACCAGTGGATTTTATAAAAGTTATTTACATGAAAAGTGCCATGTAACTCTTCACAAGTGGAAACTATCTTACCAGTTCATAAATCAAGTAAAAAATGAAAGAGTTTCCATTTTGCAATCCTATTTGTAATATTCAGATTTTGCCTTCAGGTTTTGATTTTTGTTTTTACAACAGAAACTGTTGATGCAGAGTTTTTGTCTTTAGAATGACAACCACTATTTTCATTTAGATTTGCTAGTTTAAACATCACAAATCTATTTTCACAGTTCATATAAAGCTCACTGTACAATTTCTAGCACAGCAAGTAGAAACTCAGTAGATAAGTAGAGAAAATGATTTTGAAACTAATTCAGCATTTCTTAAGGAATTTGATTTATAAAATGTATTTTTTTTTTACCTTCAGTAAATCTTTGAAAGCCATTATGGTAATTTTTTCTGCTTAACATTCTTTCACATCCCTTGTGATGGAAATAACTATTTACAATATTTAAAGTAGTTTTCTAAATGCTGTGTGAAAACTATAGTTACTTTTTTTTTCTCCAGTATGACTTTTCATTAATGTATAGGTATACAAAGAAAAGTATTTTCACAAAAGCAACACAAGATTATAGGAACTAAGCTTAATCTTGTATTAAAAACAGGGAAGCAAATATGAACAAAATAACAGTTTTGTTATGACTATATTATATATAACTATTTTGTCTATAGAACCTTCTGGAGAAGCTGGGAGAAGCTTGAAAAGTGTAGCTATAACATTTTTTTTAATTCTTTATATTTTAATTTGAGAGTCAATTAGCTAAAGAAAATATCCTAGAACAGTTTTAAGGCTGCTCTAAATGGCATGTGTCTCTATGCTGCCCAGGGAGCGGCCAGGACTACCTGGGGGTGCTTGAGCACAGCTGTGATGCAGCCGTGCCCCTTTCCGCTCACTGCGCCCTTTGCTCCTACCCACCCAGCAGGGTGGCAAGGACCCAGCTGCCTACTCCAGCAGCATTTGTCTCTGGAACAGGAAAATCAGAGCGGAGTTAGTACAGTTGGATTTTCCTACTAATTTTGAACTTAGAATTCTGTGTTATAACAGAACAGAGTTATAAGCATGGGATGTGTAGCTTTCTACCATATTTTAAGAGCTCCATGACTGCTTTACAGTTGCTTTCTCTGGATAACAGAAAACTAAAAAGCAAAGCTGGAGAGGACTGGTGAAGTTAGCACTGTGGGAGATGAATAGGCTGTATGTAATACTGTTGCTGCTGCTATTACTAATTTATTTAGCATTCAGACTAGAATTTAGTGAGGAGTCTTTTGTCACATCATTTCTTAGAGCCAGACACCAGAGAGATGGAAGTTAAACAAATTAAAAACCTGTTCATTGCCCTGGGCATGTTTTACTTTGTCATTTGGTTCACTTCATTTCAACATTCTACGTTTAATGGCTCACGTAGTTAAACTTGAACTTATGATTACTATTACTACTACTACTAAAGGCCTGCGTTTGAGGGCTTCATTACTGCCGCCTTGGGACATCAGCTGCTAATTTGTTTTATTACTGTAATATATTTGATTTAGATTTTCTTTTGAAAACCACTGGCTTCAGTACTTGCAGTCATTGTTGTCTACTCTAACAGCCAGTTTGTAGAGCTGACATAGCCTAGAGGGTATTGTATTCAGTAGCACTGAGCATTGATGAGTCAGATCTGCAATCATGTCTCATTTACACCACCGACTAGCTTCTTGGCTCTGACAAAATCATTTCTTCACCCCTGTAAAATACAGACAGGGATGTCAGCCTCTCCTGTAAGGGGCTTAAAGGCCTCCTGGTGAACAGTGCTAGATAACTACAGCATATTGTCTAGCGGAGGTGGCACATCGCTGTTTGATTCTGTTTGTATGCTGGTGCAAATTTATAGTCTTCAGTACAGGTATCATAGACTATCACTGGTGAACTCAGATAGAGGTCCATGGGGCAAATTAAGTTCTAATTTGGATTACAAAATATTACATTAAAATAATGCTACAGTTAATTGAAATACTTCAAAATTTTATTGTTGGAACCTAAAGACATCTCTATGGCTCAAACTCAGAAATTAGTGTGAATTCAGAACAAATTTTGTTCTTTGTATTCTTCTCTGATGTGCCTAAACATGTTACTCCATGTTAGCCACTCTGGCTACTCTAACTAGTCTAAGAAAATTAAATTGCGCAAAGGATCCTGAAGTAGCATCAGGGTGAGTGCCCCACAATAATTCCCTCATGGATCAGACTGCATGCTTCTCTCTGTTTGGAGCTGCGTCTCCAGTCCACCTCAAATTCTAACAGCAGCAAGCACCAAGGATAACTTCAGACCTGAATTTTCTTATCCCTTGATCAGACCAGAGGCATAATCTATACATTTTCTGTACTTGTATCTGCCTGTTAACCTATAAATTATGTCTGTTTTAGATGATATTTCTATATCTGGTGTACTGGTTATGATGAAGCCTAAACTGGCTTAGTTTATAGGATTAAAGTGAATTTATAGGATGAAAAATCATATATTATGTTGTTTCAAATTCCCTGTGCTTTGTCTTATACTCTGGCTATACATTGATGTTCCAATTACTTTTTGGATGTGGTATGCAAGCAGTAGCCTAGTTTATCAAAAGTTCTTCATTGAAAAATTCACAGTAACTGAGAAAGAAAATGAGATTTGAAGAGCCAAGAGGAGAAGAAGAAAGAAAAGGAAATATTTCTGTTATGTAAGTTTAGAATCATAGTTTAGGTGATCTTCTTAGAATCACTATCTGTTCAATAGACAGATATGGGCACCTCCAGACAGCAATTCCAAACATCTGAATTAGGGATCTGACAAGTATTCTTCCCAGCATTCAGATTCTCATGTAGAAAAAGTGATTCAGTTTACATTATCCTACCACATACCATCAGGAACAAAATTAAATTGAATTTGTTTAAAAGCAAAGCTTGCAAAACCAAGAAGAGATGATATTTCAAGAATTTATAAGAGTAAATAAGAGGATCTCACTAAGCACAGTGGAATACAGAAGAGTGTAAAATAGAGGACACAGAAAAGACAAGGGTTAGGAACATGCCAATGAGGGTAAGGAAACTTAGTTATGTGACTGTATAAGGTGTGGTGATTACATTAATAAAGTAATGTGGCTCTCCAACTCTGATAACTTTGAGGGCTGAGTACTTAAGAACATTAGGCCTCTTGGTTTAGGTATGTGGTTCTGAAAAGCTAAGCACAGACAGGGACAATAGATTTTGTAATAAATCACACCACTCACCTCTGCTAGAGGGAATCATAACTGCTCGCTTTTTTTGAACTCAGCTGCTTGCCAAAAAGAGCTAAGAATGGCCTCCCTCCAGGGCACACAGCAGGGTCTGGAGACTGCAACTGGAAGGATGCCTTGACCATCAGATCAAGGGAGTCAGGAACATCCATGGAAAAGGACTGTTTGAGCTAAGGAACAACACTGGCATGAAAGCTCAAAGGTGCACACTGGCTATGAATACATTCATGCTTGAAAAATAAAGAAATTTTCTCTGGTGAAGCCAAGAAGTTCTGACTGGATAATATTTTATTAAAAGGGTTGTATATAATATACATTTTTGAGAAGGAAACACAATTTGGAGCTTCAGAAACACCCTTTCAGTCTTTTGTTTTTGACAGTTACCCTCTAGTACAACAGAGGCTTGAACTCCAGTCCTAAATCACTTAAAATCTGCCATCCTGGAAGGGAATTATCTGCTATGCAAATGATCTGTAGTCAACATCACTGGGAAATACAGAATGTCTTCTTTCATTATGGACGAAAACAAACAGCACCACACATACTAGATATCAGTAGATATTATGTTGTATTAAATTTAAGAAAAATGAAAAACTCCATCTTCTTATCCCTCGATATACCTATGGGTGCTTGTTTTCAAATTCGTAGTCCTGATTAAACCAGAGTAACTGTGTAAACTGCCCCAAAGTTGAAGCTCCAAAATCTTCTTTAAAAAAACTGAGATGTTCCTAAATAAATAAATAAATAAATAAATAAATAAATAAAGCTATCACTATTAAATAGATTATTAAATCTGGGGTGCTCAGAATAAAAAGATTCAAGAAGAAAATAAATGTGAAGGAAGTAAATTTCACTAGGAAATAAAGAATAGAATGGCATTTTAAAAAGGTGTAAGAATAGGTAGGATGTGGAAGGCTAGATATACGCAGAGTACACTGTAAAAGGAAAAACTGATATTTTAGAAGGAACACCTGAAGGGTCCTTTTACGAATTTCTGTAGTTTAAACTAGATTTTCTTTACTTTGACCCACTTGATTCCTTACGGTAATGTGCTACTGTTACCTCTGTTTCTTCACCTAAGATTCCTCACAGCTGCCTAGCCTTTTCCTTTCCTTGGCCCTATTTTTGTCACAGTATTTTTCAGGTTAGCTCCCATTCTACTCTCTTAAATAAATAAAACTAAAAGTTGGGCATTATTTATAGTAGACAGGCATTTTTCACTTATCTTCATGTTGCGCCACAAATTTTGTCAAAAGGATCTTAGTGAAATGAGCCATTTTAATCATGAACCATTTTAATCAGCATGGAAATCACTCTCTGCCATAATATCTGTGTTTTGGTTTGTGTCTGTGTAAATTTTTGGAAAAGGAGGAGTAATCTTTGTATCCTGGTGAAAGAGGATAAAACAGCTCTCTTCCTTACTCCTCCAGGGAGCTAAAAGAATTTGTCACTGATAAGGAAGTCATTTAGAAGGCATTTCTGGGATATCAGTCAGGCTTATAAGCAGCACAGCAGGAATTGTATCAAGGAGACCAAAGCAATTAGCAAGCAAAAGTCAACTCCCTGGTGAGTCTGAGAGACGGCGGAATTCTCCTACGAGTTGTCCTATTCTGAAGTTTTGACTGAGTTTTCTCCCTGGGTAAAGAAACCATCAAATATTGTGATTTTAGAAAGGGATATAAATGCTTGACAATCAGAGGCAATAAGTTTTAATTGATTTAGCAATGCGACCCGTCTAGCTCCTAAAATAGTTTACAAACTGTACTCTGGAGGATTTGGGAGTACTAGTTCTCATTAATTCAATAGCTGAATCAATCACAACAGCCTGAATGAACCTTAATGGTCTAGATCTCTGGAAAATCATTTTTAGGTACCAAAATCAGTTAGAATAAGAACATAGGCTTCTTAAACAACTTGATGCCTTTTTATATGCATTTTTTTCCTCTGCAAAATCTTCCTTCATAGTCTCCTATTTCCTTGTACTTTAATACTTTAGATGGGTAAGCTGCCTGTTCCTGTAAAAGTATGTAAATTTATTCTCCAAAAGTTCCGAACATTATCATTTGATAGGAGCATCTGAAATTTTCAATATAATGGTATCTGTTTTTGATACGTGATCATTTTTTATTTTTAATCTTTGGTGAATGCACTTTTTTTTTGAGCAATGAATGGATTCTTTGTATCAAGCAGTCAAGCCTAGTTTTATAATTTGATCACAGGAACCTTGGGCTGCTCAGCAGACACACTACAAATTTTTATGTTTAAATTTGATCAGAATCCCAGCCCATTTCCATCGTTTCAGAGATAACCTGTCTTTTCTAATTAAGTCCCTTTCCTGAATAGGTCATTCCTGACCTGAACAAAGCTGGAGGGGAAATGCTGCATGATGCAGTCAGTGTAGAACGCAGAAGGAAAAAAAAAAAAAAACAAGAGAAAAGACAGAAGGAAAAGAGGGGAAATGGAACATATTCATGAGAAATTGCAAAGCAGAACAGGCTTTTGCATGTCCTAGGTTTGTCTTGTCTCTTTCTTGGTTTGGCAATATCAGTGAAAAATATTCAGTTGTGGTATCACTCTTTGCCCCTGTCTGTACAGTAAGGCTGAGAGTGAAGCAGAGTCCTGAGATGAAACAAGACATCCAATGACCTTTGTAAGCTCTCCACATAAAAACTGAGAGACAGAGAAAACAGAGGTGGAATGGCTTAATGATGGCTGGTACCTTCATTATTTATTTCTAAATTATATATTATTTATAACACCTCTTTTTTTTTTTTTTTTTTCTGGCTCCCAAGTCCATATCTTTTCTTGTGTGTTGGAGATAAACTTGATGTAGCTCTGGCAGTGTATTATGAGAGGCCTATTAGTTATTTTGTCTTTCAAAAGTCAGAGTCTTGTTAAGTAAGTTGTCTATATTTTCGTCCCCACTGACATTTGAGACCTTTCCAGGTGATCAGTCTGATTAATATTTGGATTTTTTGTATATCCTGTGGAATAATTGCCTTCCCTATTAGGATGTCTAAAATGACACTAGACACCAACATGTTGGTGCTTGAGTCAAGTTCCCATCCAAACTAATCCTGTATAATCCTGAAGTTTGAGTACTTCCACTGACAGTGAGTACATGTACTGGCACTTCCACAGAATAATTCATTCTATCATCTACCTTAAATGTCATATTTTGGTCAGGAACAAAACCATTCCTACTACAATCCCCCTTACTGGACTGGTGATGGGTTTTTGTTAGCTCTAGAGCAGTTGTGAGAAGATGTTTAATTTTCAGGCAGACAAAGATAGATGAGATGAATTCCAGCCCTTGTCTGTTTGTCTGTTTCTTTGACATCCCTTATTCTAGATTACAGGCTATGCTGAATTTTCATTCATTTCCCAGAGCTGAAATGAAATTTAAAGCAGGTTTCTTTCTGTAATCATTATATGATAACTTTGAATCCATAAATTGGTGGTTTGGGCACTGTTATTGTATTCAGGACAAGCCCTACCAAAATGTAGAAGAGAATTCTCAGCTATTCTGAGACAGTGTTCAACTGTAAAGGAGGGTACATGCCAATGCCATGAATTAGAGCGTAATTTATATCAATATTTTACACCAGGAATCAAGTAACTAGGGAGGTTCTGGTTTTGTTTTTGAACTGCTATCGCATGTGAAATGCTACCAGTGACCTCAGTCTATTTCATACTAAATACAAAAGAATCTCAGGTAATACTTTTTACTATATGCAGATAAACTTGCACAGTTAATTCTCTGTAATGAAATAAAAGTTTTAGGTTATTATGGTAATCTATGAGAAATTTCACTTTAAGTAATCATGTAAGTTCCATTTGTCTTTCCTAGGATACAGGGAAGTCGCATGTAAAATTATCTTTTTCTAAATCAACTTCTAGAACTAAAGGGAAAAAAGGAAGGAAGCAAGAAAACGAGCAGGGAAGGAAGCAGTTCTAGGAAGTTAACATCCCCTTCCTGAGGTATGTCTACACAGCAGTTTCTATTCAATGTCGGAATGACCTACTTAAGTTTATGTGGGAGAGCTAAATAGCCATCCATTACACTGGAAAATTCAGAACAGTCTCTATATCTTGGCAAGAAGCGAGGTAAATTAGCCTTATTCTGAGCTTGCTATTGCACAGAAAGTCTGTCTCTTGTGTCTAAGATGATACCTAGTTTCAGACAAATCTGGCAGTCTTTACACTTCATGATAGTGATTCAAGCCTACAGTTTTAGTACTACTTGTATTGGTTCTTTCTCCAGTGATTTTTTGAGTGTGCAAGTAAACAAGGCAGTTACAATGTTTTACTACATCAATCTATGAGCTATGCTTAGAAACCTGACATTTTCAGGCATAGAATTACATTAAAAAAAAAATGAAAAGATTATAGCTACCCCAATGGAATGTTTCTGTCTGGCAGCACCTGCATTGCTAGCGACTGCATAGGAAGCACCTTGATGCATCTAATAGATGTTGTTTGTGCTAGGTATATATCACTTGATTCTGGATGCAAAAGGTTATTCTGCATCAAGTTAATGTGCAAATCTAAAACAATTTGTAAATACAGACTGACAAACAGGATTGTTGGCAGTGTGACCTCTGGGAAAAGAAAAGTACTGGGTTTTTGAAACAAATTCCTCACTCTGTAAACATCTGGCACCAAAAATCCTGAACTAGCAGATAGACCATGAAAATGCCTCCAGAATATACTGTCCAGTGCTGAATCATTTAAAATAACACTAGTAAAAATTCTGAAGAAAATTCAAAGAAATCCTGTACAAGAAATAATTAAAAATTCACCTATCTAAACACATATTTTGAGCTGTTTTCATCACTCATAAATACACTTTTTGAAATGAAATGTATTTTCAGATTTACTCTAGAGACTAAGAGTAATCAGTGAACACAAAGGTGTATGTCACTGACACAAAAAAGCTAATACCAATTTTAAAATGAAATTGTTCATGCATAATTTGTCAGTAACATGGTTGAGTAATTTACATTCATAAATACACAAAGAAAAAATCTCCCTTTCAGATAAGAATTTTTGCCTAGTGTGTAACCATCTACATTGATATTTTTTCCCTATTTTTTCTCTAATCTACAGGGCTCAAATTCAGAGACATGTAAAAGAAGAACTATACAAAATTCTTACACGATAAAAAGTTCCTATAGTCTGACTTGAAAGCCTAACAGAGTACAAATAGTCCCAACATCAAAATTTTTTAGAAACATCAATGTAGAAATTAATATGCTACCTATAACTATATATCATATTGTGTTAATATGTAATAGATATATAGCTAAGTATATTTAATATTACTTAATATATACAAGTATTTTCTCTTGCCAGGAATATTATTTGCCTTAATTCACTGATAGAGTGTAATGATATGCTGTGCAAAACTTTATTGTTCAAATCAATAGCATTCTATTTAGTGCTGACAAAGTATAACATTCATATTAGTTACAATAACTCCATTGCTTTTACTGCCCAGTCGCCTGTGAAAATACAAAATTTTCAGATTTTGATATGGAATAATTTGCAATAACTGTTAAAACTATTTGCACCAACATAGAGGCTTCTTTTTCTCATCAGTGATTCTTTCCATCCCATGACCTAGATGAAGATAGGACCTCTTAAAGAATTGAAATCCAAAATCGATACTTATCTGGTGGTGAAGTACCCTACCTAAACCTTGCATTAATTTCATCAAAGGAAGATAATTTACCTGGTGAGAGAAACTCCTCAGATCCTGTCAATGAGTATGGTATGTCAATGGTATGACTATTGCTTAGAAGGGAATTTTCTGTTTTTCCTCTGACAGAATTTTCAATAAAAATGACAAGTAAAAGCTGGGTTGAAGAAGCTGTTGTATTTTCCAGGTGGTCTGAGAATACCTACTAGATTTGCTGCAGTGGTTATACTGGTTACCTGATTCCATGTATGTGGTGTTTTAGAAAAATCTTTTAATTCAGTGGCACAGATCAAGGATACACTGAGTGTGTAAATAAGTCTGAGAATTACTAGACTTCCCTTAAATGTTTTTAAGGGCTAGCTTGTTTCTTTGGGGCATTTTGAACATGTTACAGAAGACCAGATCTGTTTGACAACTTTCTGGCAGTGTTGGATGCACTGTCACTACACAAAATGGTGCATGTTTGACAACTTTATACCTGTAGTCCTGCTATTCATAATAACACATTCGCATAAGATCTTAAGGAGCAGCATGGAAGCAATTGTCAAGCAAAAACTAAAAGGAAAGTCAGAGTAGAATACGAAGGTTTCTTTATTTGCTTGTTTTTAATAACACTTTCAATTCCCAAAGGATTGAGTAAGATATTGAGGAGAAAAAGACCATATATTCTTTTTTGCTTACTAAGAAAAAAAATGGAGTTAAAAAAAGAAGTCTTTCTACTTTTCTAACCCTCCAAATGTTGTATATTATTGTAAATGACAAGCTAAGTCAGTGGAAGAAAATAAAACAGCCTAAAAGGGTTCACAGTGGTTCACTAAATTATTCATTTAATCATTATTGATCTCAGATGAATTAGTAAATGGTGTGCTCTAACTGAGCACAGTTATTCATCTTTGATTTTAATCTTAGAGGAGGCTGACCTACATGATATTAATGAAAACCACAACAGAACACAATAGGCAATTTCCTCACAAATGTGTTTAACAACATAAATTAAGAAACTGGCTATGTTCATATAGACCAATAGTAACTATGAATCACTTATGGTCAGAATCAATAAAAAACTTTGGCTATTAAAACTTCAAGTAGAACATTTACATTTTTTGAGCTTTGTTCTGAGTATTTGACCAAGTAGATATTTGAGAGAATATAGATAGTATAAACTGCTCTTTCAGAAGCCAGATTTAAAATATATATATATATATAAATATAAAAAACAGATTAAAAGGACTGTTGAGTATTAGAAATGTTCCCCAGATGATTCCTTTAGAAAGGCAGAAGAGTGGCTGCACATTTGTGTCCTTATACCTAGTAAATGTGCTCAGAGCAAGGACATTTAGCCCAATTCCTTTCTGTCTGAACAGTACACCATTTGAGTCATTACATAAAAAGGCAAAATCTTTAAATTGTGTTGGCAAATCTACTACTCATGGAGTCCTTCTAACGAACATGAAAATGGCAGGACAGGGCATTAAAGAGCAGCTAGGCCAGTGTCCTTAGTTAAGGTCTGAGACTCTCAAATGCGGTCTCAGTGACAATTGCTTTTCTACAAATGGCAACAAAACAGGTACCTGTGTAGATGATATTGAGCCAATAAAAAGAAAATCTCTTAAATATGTTGCTCACATAAATTGTTTTAACTCATATACAGCTGTCCCACCATGTTTTCTGTTGTCAGGACGATGTAAGTGAAATTGGGGCCCTCACATTCTAGGATGCAGAAATCACAAAACTGTCTTAGAAAGCTTGGCACAAAAATTTGAGAGTGATATAATATACATATTATTCATATTTGAGAGAGGCAGTAAGAGTCCTGATTTCACTTGCAAATAAGTCGTGAATAGTTTACTAAAAAATAACTCAGAATCTCAGAGAATTTGTGTCCCCTTGACTGTTTTGTCCAGAGGAGATAACCTTTCTACTCTATCCACTGAAGCTGTCTATTAAGACTTTTCTCCAATCTTCAAGGCCTGCTAACAAAAAGAGAAAAATGCTGACTCTATTTTTTGTTGTATTTATTTCACTTATTAAAGAGCAGTAGGACTGAGCAGATACATCAGTGCAGCAGCTTTGGATTATGGAGAAACAATACCTGAACAAAACACAGAGCTTAATAGTGTCAAAATGGTGTGTGCTACCACTTTCAGCAAAAGGTTGTTGCATCTTCCAGGTTTGCTGCAACTGTGGAAATGCCCGTGTGTAGTGCATGGAAGATAGAAGATACTACACAAATGTAAAATATTCTCAATTCTCAATATAAGCAGAAGCTATAAACATTTAAATATGAAAAACTGGTTGCTAATTCATTGACTTCTCTCCCAGCCCATCCCAGGTTACAAATGCATGCAGCTTATAGGAAAAATAGTTAAAGTTTTTTAGAAAAGAAAAGTTTTTTAGAAGAAATGAGCAGAAATTAGTAGGGTGCATGTCATGGGATACATTCTGCTCCTTGGTTAAGGAGCTGGATTCTGTTTGCAGGAGTGACATGAAATATTCAGAAGATGTATTACAACAGTGAAAACCTATACCATACTTCACACAAATAAAGATAGGTTTCATTTTTAGTCCATAAATAATAGTTGTTTAGTATCAGTAAGCAATTAACATTTCTTCAAATAAAAGGTATTTTTCCAAGAATTACCATGACTCCGAGTATCTTTACCATTTAATTACTTGTTTCTTAATCTTAAAATCAAGACATCTTCCTCCTACACTAAAAATATTAATAAATCATTAGCTTAAGTAGCACATAAATTTGCCTCCCTTACTATGTAATTACCATAACAAATACAGGATGATGATTCCGAGAAGCTCTCTTCAAATCAATATTACGGCTTTTGCCCTAAAACTTGAGACTTTCAATGCCTGTTAAAAACTGAATCCAGCTATGGCAGGTGTCCTTGTTTAATAAGACTTTTATAGCTTCTCTGCATGTGAAATCAGATTTTTTTGCTACTTCTCATATGTAATTGTAATGTAATATATTAGCCAAAATCCAGAATGGATTCTGTGTTCCTCTTAAGTTTTGTAGAGAGTTTTATTTTACTGAGGCGTTTTCTCTTGGTCTACTTGAAATATGTTTGTAAATTAATATGCAGAATTATTTTAGAGCAGTCAGAGAAAAACAGTAGCTAGATGAGTCACTTACTGCTAATAGTGACTGTTTGATTAACAGAAGAAAATTGCTAAGTGGAAAAAATATCTGATAATATGAAGGAATTTAAAGCACACCAAATAAATCTTTTTTTTTAACTCAGTTGGCTGAATTTTCCTCACATATCCATAGACACCCATTTTACCACTCTGCTAAATGTAAAACCAGCTATAACATATGCCTTCCTCAGCGATCAACTGCTAAGGCAGAGGAGCAGTAACCTGGACCATCTGCTGGCCTTTACGATGCACAAACACAGCTAGATGGACTGAGCACAGAGCCAAACAAAACTCCTCCTCTTCAATGGGAGAACTTCAAAGGCTTATGAAGCATGATTGGAAAATAAATGTGAGCAAAACTCAGAGCAGTCTTATCAACTGATAAGAAGAAAGCTGGAAAAGTCCACAAGGATAAAATCAGCTTGAAAAATGGCTGTGCTGTAAATGCATAATATTGTTTTCAAGACTCAAAATAAATGTCAGAGTTGACACAGTCACTCCATATCTTCCTATCTCTGCTGCCGCAGCTACACTTTTTGAGAGAGGCTGCATATTGAAATGTCAAGGGGGAAATCAGGTAAGAAGTGGACACCTTCTGTTTTGTTCAGCAGTTGCTCTGCCTTTCTATTTCAAAATTGCTGGTAAAGCATGCTCAGGTAGGATTAGTGGATTTTTTAAAGCACTCCATACATGGAATTCTAGATAAGCTGAATAAGGCCAGAGCAAGGTCTTTCCCGCTAAAAATCAGGTGTCTGAATAACGCTAGCTACTTTCCTCACTGCTAATCAGAAGGGAGAGCAATCTCCCACCTGGTAAGAGCCAGGCTAAGCTGCCTCTTACCACTTTTTTTGTGTACCAAGGGTGGAGTAGGTTTTTGATCACATCCAACACTGATTCTCATAAGGAGACTAGAAAAATCTGATGTTGATGCATCTTTTCCCAAAATGTTTCCTTCTTCCATAGGAAAAGGATGAGAGTTTCCACACAGGTCAGTTAAGTTTTTCTAACAAGATATTTCCAGTTTCTCTCATACCCTTCTGGTGATTTTTTGTGCCTCCTTTTTTTTTTGTTTTCCCTAGAGGTTAGACTACAAATTCAAAAGATTCAAATGGGGTTTGATATGAATGTTTTCTAGCGCTGGGTTGACAACCTGTACCTGCTGGTTTGGTCTGCCAGCATGTCTCAAGCCGCAGCCCTTGCAGCGTTTCAGCATTTCAAAATGGCAGCAGTGGCAGGCAAGGGGAGAGCATGGGCTCTCTATCCCTCTCCCTGTCTCTTGTCTTTTTTTTTAAATTTTTTTCTTAAAAAAAATCTCTTTCCTAACATATTGGTCAAACCATATAATTAAGTTGCACAAATTGTCCTTCCTTCCTTCCCTCCCTCCTTCCTTCCTTCCTTCCTTTCTTCCTTCCTTCCTTCCTTCCTTCCTTCCTTCCTTCCTTCCTTCCTTCCTTCCTT
>JAWLRI010000005.1:159923-213641 GCA_034781795.1 Crypturellus tataupa | reverse complement strand
CCTTCCGTCCGTCCTTCCTTCCTTCCTTCCTTCCTTCCTTCCGTCCTTCCGTCCTTCCTTCCTTCCTTCCTTCCTTTCCTCCCTCCATTTCCTCCCTCCATTTCCTTTTTGCATATCTTACAGGTATGCAATCTAGTATACCTCACCAGGATTTTATATTTTGTAGATGCAACTGGGAAGATGATATCTCCTCATTAATATTTATAATAAAATAAAATGTTTATCTCTGAAATTTCTTGGTATTAAAATATATGCAATGCATTACCTTAAGAAACTTTAAAAGGAATACTTCATTACTGTGTTACTCTTCTGGAAAAAAAAAAGAGTCTTTTTTTCAATGTTTTTCAATTTCGAGAAAACTAGAACTCTTTCTGAACATGCATCCAGTATTATCAACGGCAATGCTGAAAAGTCTTTTCTGATGATGCTTCCCAATCCGGCTGTCAGTTTGCTGAGAGTGGTAGTATCTTGTTCAGTAAATTGTAGAATAACTTTCTCAGAGGAAAAGTGGTTGTCACTAAAGTGGTTATAAAATCTAGATTTTGCTGCAATGCAGGTTATTGTCCTTCCACTGGACCTTACATTAAAAATAGCTAACACAATAAAAAGACAAAAAGTAGCAAGGTAAAATAATGCAACTCTTCAGAGTTTGTTTCCAAGAATATCACCAATTCCCATTAATTTCAGCAGGTATCAGTGTCTCTCAGATCTTTAGTGCTGATGAGAGGGCAGATTCCCCAAGTGATATAAATTGGACCTTTTCCAGTAAAGTCAATGGGCGAATTTTATCTGCATTAGGTCAGGATAAAGCATTTCAGATATCTACTTACTTAATTATAACAAGAGATTAATTTAGTGCTTATGACTTTGAGTTTAAATTTAAATAACCTTGCACCAATTAAATTGTCTATATGACCACAGAGTGCATCATACTGGTTTTGCCTTTGTTTTATTACAATGAACATTTATACATACAGAATTTCTAGGTTATTAGCCTTTTATTTTTAGATAACACTTTGTTGTGAAGGCAGTGTGTATCTATATCTATACTCCCACCCATCATTCTCCCACCCACAGCTCCGCAGAGCTAGCAAATGATCCTTTGAACTGAACTTCTAGCTTACTTAGATCACGTAACTGTGTACTACATGTAGTAAAGTTTCAGGCAGTGCAAACAGGATTGAAACTGGTACCACGATAACCTGAAAATAAAACTGGTATAAACAAAACCATAGCAAAGCACAGACCCAACAACGAGAGCTTATATATGGCATATATATATATATATATATTCCTTAGGAATGTTCTCTAGGTCTGCTAGGGAAGGAATCAGCCTAAGTTAAAATGGTTTTAATAAAGAAATTAGAAAAAAAAAAAAATACTTACATTTGTGAAACATTGGATCAAGTTACCTAGAGTTACTGAGTCATTTCCTTCACTGGGTGTTTGAAAGACCTGTACTTTTCCTGGTTTGTTATAAGTACTCTTAGCATATTTCATCATTTTTCATGTATGTATTTGTATGTGACATAAAGCTAAATGTTTATTATAAAGTACATACACTAATTAGAGGAAGAGAAAAAGAGTGAAACGGAAATATCAGTCAGCTCTGAATCAGGTTGCACTTCTTTTTCCCCTGATGAATTGCAGCAGACATAAACTTGCTGAAGCTGAAAGGATCTAGCCTCAAATGAATGACTGACAGAGTTAAAAACTTCAATTAAGGAGTTTTGATGATAACAAAACACTTAGGTCAAAGCACATGACTCTAATATGACTTCCATTCCATAGTTGTCGCCATTTCCAATACTAAGTGTATATTATGGGATGTGAATGCACAAAAAGAGCGTATAAGGGTGAGGGAGAAAATGACACTAGCTACAAAGGGATTGCAAAATAATTACAATGTACTTCTATTGTTGCTACTGCTGTGAAGTGTCTGAATTGTATGAATCAAAATCGGAACCATTATCACATGCGAATAGCAGGCATAATTTCAGTCAATAAGACAGTAAAATAATGTCTATGAGATGATTGAACATTGCAATTATGGTAACTGTATGGAGGCTGGAAATCTCAGATGATAAACTAAAGATGCAGTGCAGCAAAATGGTTCAAAAGTTCAGAGATTTGATCCCTCTTTTTATTGTACTAGTTTGGCGTGTGGGGTAAGAAAACTAAGTGACCTCTCAAAACCAAAAAATGTTCTGAAAACAAAGCTCTCTCTGTTGCTTATATCTTCTTTCACATCCAAACTACCTGAAGCTACCAATTTTTTGTGCAGCTGAATCCAAATTATTTTGTAAAAATATACCATCTTCATTAAAAAGTTAATGAATATGCCTCGAGAGCCTTTCTTCTTCTTCTCCTGCTTCTTCTTTTTCTTAACAGTAATGAAATCATGATAAACATGTCTTCACTTATGTCAAAGTTAAAATCCATCGTTACACTGTTTTGACCCCAGCGTATTAATCTAGTCCACGTTTGATTTTTCCTGTTATGAGTGTTGAATACCCCCTTCCTTCCCCTTAATTCAGAGCACTGTCAACATGGGTTGACATGTCAACAAAGCCTCACTTTGCTGGTTACCTTTATGACTGATGAAGAGAGAGAGAGAGACATTTTTCAGAAGACCATGCAAGGTGTGTTTATCTTGCATGGTTGTTCATTGTCATGAGTGAGGCAGAATATATTCTAATCTATAGTGGGTGGGGGTACTGGGATTTATTTAAGGCCGCCGAGGGATTAGAGCTCTTACCTTACTTAATTATTTCACCTGATCACTAATTCGCTCACTTCCTAGAGGTACATTAATTCAGTCTTGACTTCCCTTCCCATTGGGGAGGTCACAGCTGAGAAAATCGGGCTGAGACTCCTGTCAGTTTTGTGCCATGCAGCTGCTTGCAGTGATTGTCTCAGGCATTCTAGCACATTTGTTAGGGCATTTCTCAGCTTTTTGTTTTTGCCAAGGTCTTTTCTCCATCTTCCCACCTATTTTTTTTTTCTCCCTCTAAATAGCCTATATGCAAAAGCACAATGTCTGATCCACCTTCAAACTAGTGGTTCTGCCTTGTGATTCTTTAGCTGGGAGATTCAGAATGAGCCACTTCCCTTTAGTCCAGATGTTTCAAAATCGGCAGCCAATGTATACCAGTTGTGGACAGCAGGTAGCAGGATTGTGCTCAGCACCTTGGAGACCCAGTTTCAGGTATTCCCACTCAAGGACACACAATTTTCTGCTGCCTGACAGTGCCCACAGTCAAGGTGATTTTTTTGCCTGCCAGTGACCCTTCTGCTCCTTCAATCTGTGTTCTCTTTCCAGGAAAACACAGGAGTGGGAAGGGGCAGTGTGGTACCCTGTCTTGGCTCGGGGTGAAGCTCGGGTGCAGAAGTCAGGAGCTGGAGAGCATCTCCACGTACGAGGGAGCACAGATACCCCTCGAAATCAAAATCACTCTCTGGGGAAGCTATATTGTCTGGTGACTAACGAGGATGGCTTGGGAAATGGGTTTTCCTAGGCTAAAGTTAGCTGTTTTTAATGCTCCTTGTACTGTCATTTACACTGGTGACATCAGGGCATCAGTCATGTTAAAAACTCATTTCTGATTCTGAGATTTAAATCTATTTTGAAAATGCGAATCCTATATTGACTAAGAACTTTGAAAAATGCTATAAACTGACGAAATTTACAAAGACCTGCAAGAAACAGGACCATTTTAATCTGCCCAGGCAAATTAATGCTTACAAAACCCATATTTAAACTTTTACAAAGATAGCTTTGACTATTTCAGGGTCCTACATCTCTGCCTTTTAAGTGGTATTTTAGTTCCTGCTTGTATATTGTCTCCCATCTGCAGCAGTAATAAAAGATTCTCAATGTGACTGTACTTTCAGCTTATCTTATCTTTTTTAGACTTACTATTCATCCCTGAAAGAGATTTCTTTTTAATGCTGAAAACTTGCTTGCAGGTGTACATGAAGTTGAATTTATGCAAGGACACTTGCCTGGAGAGGACAATTAAAGGCAACTCCTGGTTGTGACCTGCCCAGGTCTGCCTCCTGATTCAATGCGCCTTGACCCGCTCCTGCCTTACAGTGTCCACAGGCCCCCTGGGAAGCACAGCAAGCTCCATCCAACTGCAGCGCTCTGGTAAGTATTCCATTCCAGACATCTCTTTCTAAAGGACGGGGCTTGCTGTGAGAGGGCTTACATACAAAATATAACTATTTCTAACAGATCAAATTTTGCTGTGAGTTACAGTCCTGCTACTTCAGGAACAACAGATTCGCCCCTGTGCAAGTGACAGGGAAATCAACTCTTTAGGTATCAAGGTGGAAGCAACAATTTATTCTATCGATTTTCTCCGTTTTCCCTATTTTCAGCTTTTCTCAGCCCCCAGTTTCCTGGGAGGATGTGAAGCAGTTGCTGTTGAAGCTGCAGAGCAGTGCATCCCCAGTATCGCACCTCTGGAGCCTGTGGCATCTCTGTCTATCGGAGTGTAGCAAGGGCGTATTTCTGCCTATCTGTTTTGATAAGATTTACGGTCCCCTTGCTCCTTAAAAGGTTGTCTGGATGTTATAAAGGGAAGAATCTGACTAGCAAGTGTCCGTCCAAAGCAGGTTTTAAAAGATTCACTTATTTTGGTGTAAGCGTGAAAAAAAAAAATGTTTGGAAGCTGCTGCAATATTTCTCTAATACAGTACTTTAGGTAACATTTTAGCCACTTTAACCATTCAGCTGAGTAAGTCCCCAATATTACATGCTGCTCTGTATCTATCAAGCACTTGGAAGGACACTGAGGCTGCTGATATGAAAACTACACGTCTTAAAGCACCAAGGAATAGGGGGATTGCCAGTGCACAGCAGCTGCAGCCAGTAGCACAGATCAGGGCATCCCTCTGGTATCTGGAGCTGTTCCTGTCTCCTTCTTGCATTCGCATACTCTCTTTTATCTAAGAGCTCCTTGGGGAGGAATTTCTTAGTTTATGTAAGCACAGAGCTTAATATGCTGAGTGTAGACTTGCAACTTAGCAGTGGGCCTTGAAATGCAGAAACAAAATGTTCAAATTCAGTGCTGGTAACCTATTCTACATGTGATTGTGGTGTGACATAGATGCCATACGCCCATGGGGTGCCCGGCACTAAAATACTGAGTGAGGTCCTCTAGATTCCTCTGTGTTCTCATGGAAGAGTCTACTGTGCCCTGTCTGTATTCAGCATAATTGTACATGCAGCTAATTACTTCATTCCTGAATTGTAGCTAGAAGCTCAGCACCATAACACCACAGTATTTTACATTACTAGTTCCCCAAACGATTCATACTGCTTAGAAATGTTTTTAAACAAATGCTGTGCAGTACTTTGAGTTTATTTTTAGAGTTTATTTAAATGGAATGAGCTTGGAATAGCTCCGGGCATCTGCGGTCTCAGACAATTTGCACATGTTCATGCGAGGCCCCCATATCCGGAGGGACACAATTAGCAGACATGGCCAGGTACAGATATAGCTATTAGTATGTTATGCTATTACACCGTGAATGCCCCCGCTGAACCTTCCTGCTGCTAAAGAGACATGCTTTCCAAAGCGTTACAAATATATGTGGCTTTTTCTAATAGATAAGCTCATCTATTGGAGCAGATTTCTTTAAATACGTGACTCTACACAATACTCCAATATTATTTCCATATTCATATTTTTAATTTTACACAGGACTGCTGAAAAGTTTTAGGAACCAGTAAAAGCCTCTTGAAGCCAGAAACTTTGCTGAAACCACTGACTTTAGTGGAAATTCAATTAGAATTCAAAAAGTATTCTATATTTTATGTTCTCATTTTTCCTATATTTATAATTTGTAATATTGTGTCTGATAATAGCCAGAGATAAAATCATTAGTTGTTTAACAAATATTAACAAAATAAAGAGCATGTAGCATAAAGCATATTTATGAGGATACTAAAGTTACAAAGAAAACATTCAGTTATCCAAAAAAAATTCTGATTTGTTCCATCGGACTACCTGAACTTTATTGATAAAATCTGAAGTTTATGAGCAGATATGATCTATATATTTGCTTGTTGAGAAATATCTGAACCAGTTATCAAAAAGCAAAAGGATTTTACTCTCTGGATGTGAAGTGATTATGTGTAATGCAAGGTCATCCATGGGGACCCAGATCTCAGCCTAAATGTGTTGGCAGGAGAGTACAACAAATAATAATCATAATAAGGCCACTCAACAAAAATGATTGCTGGTGTGTTGCAAATTGAAGTCTTTCTTGGGAGCAATATGAAATATATGGTGACAGAAAATAGATGTAATTCTTCAGTTCCTTGCTTGGAAGCAGCCAGTGGTTATGTGCAAGCAGAGAAAAATCCGTAACAGCTAATCAATGTTGAAGCTTATAAACTGGCCTGTCACTCTAGCAGTGGCAGAGGGATATTAGTCAGGACTCTTCCCCTCCTGAGACTGCAGAAGCAATTGGGCATTTTGCTCCTTTCACCGTCCGGCAATGTAGAAGTAATTAGTTCAGTGCTTGAAACAGGGAAGGTTTTTTTCACGGGTGACCCTGAAGTGAGCAGCAGATAACCAAGCAGGCTCAACATCTACACTCTGAGACGTGTGCTTCGGTGTCACAAGCACTTGCTTTTCTGCTATTCCAGGTAGCCAGGCTTATATCAGGGATGATAATAGCCTGTGCTCTGCGATGGTAAGGGTTCTTACTAGTACAGCCTACTTCCTGCACCTTTATGTTTAAAACCACTGGCATCTCTGACCCTTTTTGGCTTCAGATGGCTGTGACTTAACAAAATTAGGGCCATAGTTTTGAGTTGTTTGAGAAAATTTTATTCAAACTTCTTCTTTAGGTAGGGAACACATTCGAACAAAAGGATTCTCACACCATTGGCACATATTTGACCATAAAATTCATATTTTTGATTTGTGATAGTGGGGTGTATAACTCCTGGGGATGCTTCACTGACATAAATCCTGGTAAAACAAGAGTCTTCTATTAATATGTAAGAGCATGTTATATACATAAACAGTGGAACTCTCTTTGGCATTTTCTGCTCTCTTGTGCAGGCAGCCCATCTCAGAAAATCTATCTTACTCAGGCCTGAAACTTCCAGCGGGTGATAGGAAAGTTAAGCATTGCTAAATTTAAAAGCTTTCCTTGTTTTCTTGTTTGTGTGCATATTTACTCCGAAAGCCTGGAGATCAATCTGTGGATTTGACAATGCATGCTCCTAGGTACGTGGTATTTATTGAAGAGATCATTCACATATTAGCTAAGATATTTTCTTCATCCTTTTTAACCTATTCTGCAGATTATTGCTTTCCTTCCATCCATCTTGAGGCTATTTTAACCTTTGTCTATGCTTGTGTTTCTTAAAGATACAGTATAGAAAAGAAAATTTCATGAATGTGTTTTAATGGCAGGTAGGGCACAAAATTAAATACATTCCAAATTATTTAGTTCATTGTTTTTTATGAATTATGAAAATACTGAGTAAGGAAGGTATTTTAGCTGGTTTAATGAGTTATATATTATTTATGTCTTTTTAAGTATCCTCTCAAATATTTAAAGTAACATGACTTTAATGAGCCATGTACAATCTGTAGCTTTTACTTTGCTGAATAATTTCCCCGTGGTAAACTGAGTCATTAATATTAATTAGGAATTGAGTAGCCAGTTGCAAGGTTGAATAAGAACTGAAGTAAGAAAAGATGTTTGGAAGAAAAATATCTCAATGTAAGGGAGTAAAAGGCCTTTAAAATCTGTGGGTTTGGATCAGTGGGCTCTATCGATGTGCATTATTAATGAATATACGTAGCTCACTCAAGCACAATTTCTGACACTCTAATCATAAATGAAGCATCTGTAAATAGAATAATTTAGCAGGAAGTAAACAACTCAAATTTAGTTTCAATATATATAGGATTGAATAAGGATGAATATAAACCAATGGGAAGACTGAGAGCATTTCCTTTTATTAAATTTGACTCAGTAATTTGACCTTTTCCCTGAGGAATATTTCTGTGGAGAACATTTCCCTAAGGAACGACCTCATGATGTTTTACGGAATTTTTATACTTTTACAGGTATTTCATTTTGAAGACTGAAAATTTGGGTAGTCTATCATCTTTGGGTTGATATTTTGATGTGAAAAATTGAAACTAAAATGGTTCTTTAGTTCCAAAGAAGTCTTCTCAAGGCCAACTTGAGGCACATGAGGGATTAGAAACCTGACAAGGTTCTATCAAACCCTATGCCTGTAAAGAATTTAGTACTTCCTACAGTAGTGCATGAATGCTTTACCCATGAGAAACTTAAAAATTCTGCCCTTACAAATTTCACTTTCTTGTAATAAATAAATCCTTAGGCCACTTGGGGAAAACAAAATCCTGAATAGCTGCTCATTAAGTAAACATCATCCATTTGATGCATAAAACTGTGAGAGTGAGTGGAAAATTGTATAAACTCATAATATTTCATATAATACCTAATACATATGCATAAGTGGGCAAATTATTGTAACTTTTGAATGACTGAGTTTGCAAACTTCATATTTCTCTTGATCATTCCTTAAAATACTATATACATTAGATATGCATGCATTCATAGGCAGTGTTTTCTTTTGGAGCATTGCTGATGTTTATTTATAAGTCCTTGCATTTTACCAGATTGCCCCATTTGTTAAATTTCATTCCATATGTTTGTATATTATTCACTAGAGAATATGGGTCCAAGAAGCCAGTTTAGGTCCCAGGTCCCAGTCCAATGTTTTTTTTTTTTTTTTTTTCTCTAAATCACTGCATCTCAATAGAAAATATACTTTAGAAGCTGAACTAGCGTGGGTTGAGAAGAAGTCTATCTCTAACTTCCACTGCAGAATGTATCCCATGCCTGGCTATAGAGTTCTTAGCATTACTAACCTTTTATAGAGTCTTCTGTATCTCATCAACTATGTGAAGGAAACTGCAAAAAAGACGGTTTCTGTGATCATTAGATTACTAAAACATCCTAGAAGGCTTATTCACAAGCCTTTATCTGTTGCCAGCGCTACTGTAGTTCAAATGTCTTCATGTGTTGCTGCACTGAAACAGATGAGAACAAGCAGCAGCAGCATCGCTCTGCTATCTAATTTCTTGATATATCTGTTTTGGCAATAAATATCAGTAAAATATCTATCTAGAAATCTTTAGAGGGCTCTTTTACTGAAAACATGGATGACATAACAGATATTTTTGATGACAAGAAGAAATGAAGGATACCTCAATGGCTTATTTCCTGAATTGGACTAGATGATCTCCAGAGGTCCCTTCCAACCTTAACCATTCTGTGAAAAATATTGTTTGCCAAACTAAAACAGCACAACTTCAGCAGCAATAGTTAGTTGTTTTCTGAGTGACATTATTTCACCAGAAAATACCCAGGAGTCTTATAAACATTAATTACTGAATTTAAATTAAAGCATCTGAGATTTAGGAGGAAGAATATGTACAGGATTTATTTCGCGTTCCTTCAAATTATATACCTTTCACGGCACTTTGTTAACTTTTTTTTTTTTTTTTTTTTTTAATGAGAAGTTGCAGTGTGAGCTGATACTGTGGGAGAAATGAGGACTGAAATATGCATTTCTTCTGTTTTAGAATTTTTATATTAACTTAAGTTCCATAGGAGATTTGAAGGAATACATCCCACTTGAGAATTAATCGATCTACCACATAATCAGGATATTAGCCTGAATGATTGTTTTATATATATATATATATATGTATACATGTGATGGTAGTACAACCACCACTAGTTTCTGTGTAAGTAGTAACAAGCATAAGAACGGAGTTAGTAAGATCTTTGAAGATTTTAACATCTGAAGTGTGAATAATGTAATTTTTAAAGGAAGCGTAATTTCTCTTTCATGCAAGTGCTACATTTGAAATCTGTAAAGTTTTAACACTTCTATCCAACTTCATGAAAGCTAATATGCTTTTCTGTTGATGACTTTTAAAGTCTCTTTTTTCAAAAAGAGAAATAACTTTCAAATCAATTCAAAGAGTAGGCTTTCGATCAAGATAGACCTACAGAGCGTTCGTTTCTCATCAGGATGATGTGAATTTATGTGGATTATGGAAAACAAGACTCACCAAAATGGCATGTACTCTTGAGGGAGAATTTAAATACACTACAAATAATTTTTTTAATAACATATTTGAGCATTCCATTCTATATTTCACAATTTAAATAGAAATAAAAAGAAATATGATGGAAACTTTGATTGATTCAAAATGCGACATTTCAACTATTACAAAATGAAATCTGCATTTATTTAGAATTAAGACAAATTTAAATATGTGAGAAATTATTACAAAAAAAGCAAAAAAAACAAAGGATGAATATATTTTCTTATAATACACGCTGTGTTTAGGAAATAAGAGCTTAGAATTCAGACTAGATAATATATCTGGAAACCAATTTTTAAAAATGAGAAAATTTTCTGACCAATTCTGAAGAAAAATATATATAATTTTTGAAGACTTTTGATGATGCTAGGGTATTTTTGCATTTTTCCCATTGCAATTTGTAATTTGGCTAGCAAAACATGACCATCTCTTCACACATGTACCAAAAACCATCTTAAAATGATTGTTTTTTTCCTCCCAGGACTCAGAAAGTATTTTCACCTAAGCAATACCAATGTCCCAAGGCAGATTAAAACACATTTCTGTTCCTCTTGACTGATACCTGTCTAACCTATCATTAGAATTTTTCAGCTCTAGAGACTATAAGGAAATCTATTTCAGTGCTTTACCTATATTAGAACATTAGAAAAAATATTAGAACATTTTTTCTTAATGTCTAATCTAAACCTCATTCCCTGCTGCTGAAACAAATTACTTCTCCTTCGATGTCGATATGAGGAATGTACTATTCTCTTGTTCTATAGTTTTAATGTATTCTTCATATATTATCATCTATTCCCTATGTTTTATTTTCTCTAGGCTAAATTACCTCAGTTTTCTCAGTCTTTCCTTGTAGAGTCTTTCCTTCTACCTTTTGTAGGGATTTTAGCAATCCTATTACTTTAATCTTGCCTCTTTTTAGGTGGTCATGTCATTTGGAAAGTGCAAGAGTATTATTTTGGCTGAGCTCTCCAGCCATTGACTACAATCTCCAACCACTCTAAGATTATTTCTTTTGTTTTACTCCAGATGTTCTACTCAAATATCTCAATATGATATTTGAATGTTTGCAACAATTATGCACAGTCAAGTTCAGTTTTCCATCAAATTATGAACAAGAAATTATTTTGACAGTATTCTAAGCTAATTATTGAGTCTCCATTCTGTGATATGAAAATAGTTTTCTTTCTTATGAGTAAAAATTATCTTTTTCCATTTTGAATTGCATTCTATTTTTCTTCAGTCTTTTTTTTTAGATTATTTTAATCAACTCACACCAAAAAAGTAATCATATCCTCTGAGAAAATAATTAATGTTTCCTGCTTATATCACCTGAATTGTGGATAAACATTTGTAGAATCCTTACTTGGAAGGCTTTATAGACATCCCCTGAGAATATCTTTACAATAAGGTTTCATATTCACCTTGTAATTTCATCTAAACTGTGATGCCTTACTTAACTGGATACTCTGTGAGATGGTTTAAAAAGCTCTCTAGCATGGTGTATGCATCTACTACTTGTCTATTTACCTGTCCTCTATACTAATTATAGAATAAAATTAGATTGACTTTGTGTGACTTTTTCTTGACAAATCTGTTTTGGCTGTTAGTCATCTTTTGTTATGATCTACATCAAGGGCTAATCTTACCTTGCGGGTAGTGATGTCCATCCCCACTAGAACTCTATAACCTCTGGTAAAATTATCCCAGTCCTACTTCTTTCTTAGTCTCAGCATAGATGACACACATCCTAGCAAGCCCGTCTCCACAATATACTAGAGGAGAAAGTACCCCATTCCCATGCATCACCCACTGTGGATTTCCATGGTTCATCCCAAAGTTGTAGAGTTGGACAGTAGGCATTTTTTTCTCATTTAAAATGTATAACAACTTACTAGTCTTGCCTTGGAAATAATGCCTAGATAATAAGCTGCATTGTCCCTGTTTTATGTGCTACGGCCTTCATATATCTTCACTGCCTTTATGTGCACACACACGCACACAGACAAACACTTTCATACATGCATGCTAATCTATGACAATTTTTTCTGCTTAGCTACCCATCAGGTATAAACATTAGGGCTGTCACTGATACAGATGATTTTAATAGCCTGTAAAGTTATATATTATATAACATTATTATATATTATTATTATATTATATATATTTATATATATATAAATTTATTTCCCCCCCACCTGGAAATGAAAATAAACCAGACACAACCATAGCTTTTATTTCCCAGATTTTCTTTCAAATTACCATATTTACATTTAAATCATAATCAGCGTGGTTGTATTTAGAAGCTCAGACACCTGTAAGTTATCAAAGATAATATTGAAGCAACCAGAGTAATTTTTATGAGGTCCAGGTACTTGAAAAATATCTAAATCTGGTCTCCAAATACTTTTTTCTCTTTCCAGATAAAAGTTTTACATCATTGACAATTATGTAAAGTGTGTTAGACATCTGGTCACGGTTAACCTTTTCAATGGAAAAAGATACTTTAAAAATTAAAAGATCAACAGTAACAGCAAAGGTCTTCTCAATATTATTTCTCAACAGCCTTTCTTGATAAAACAGATCAAGTTTCTTTTATTTTACACCTTGATAGTAATAAAGACTTTCTTACTTTTTATGCACCTTGCTAAATATATGACATTTTTGAAGATTGACTCTCCTGGGAGAGATATTTTTAGACTAAATGTATTCACAGTCATGAATGCATTTATCTTTTCTTTAACAGATCTTCTTCCCCCCAAATCTTAAACTACTCTCCCGATTTCTTTGTAGACAGCATTCTTATACTCATTCACCCTTTGTTTTGCTAGGCCAACTAGGTCACACTCTGCTAGTTCATATTTTTGTAATATACATTCCATTCTCCCATTCAGTTAACTAACTTGCTACTGATCTAGTATGAGACCATCCTTCAGTCCCAGGCAAATTCAGCCTCCTCAGCATCCACTTTCAATGTCTTTGATTAGGGTGACAATCCTGATGACTTTGACCTAAGATAGTTATCTGATTGTCTTATGCAGATGCATTTAGGTATGAATTTTATCCATACTCATTGAATATTTTTCATTTTCTCTGGTGAGGCTGTCTTAATGAAGAGTATGAGGGACATATCCACCAAGCAACCAGGATGAAGTTAGATAACAGTTAAAATTGATACAGTGCAGCTCTTTACTTCTCACTTTTATTTTTCATATAGCTTTACTTTGACTTTGATTAATTTGATTAACCAATCCACATCATTTTGGAGGTGACTTGTTTTGACCATGGCTGAAACATATTCAGAGGACTATCCATAGTCCTCCAGATATCCATTTATTTTCAAAAACAAACAAAAGTATATCAGAGAATTCGAAAGTTTCAGACCCGGAAATATCAGACTACTCTAAAAAACATTCTTACTCTTTTATATACATGCTTGCTTTTATAACTGAATCCTGATGAATCTTCTTTAAATTGTGTTATTTACTGTAGAAGGAATAAATTCAGATTGAGATGCACTGTAATTTACATTCTTATACGACGAAAATTTGTTAGCTTTACAATAGATCCTTAAATAAGCAAGTATGATGTGATGATAAGAATCAAAGTCCTATTTTATTGCTTTCTTATGGATGCATATCTTATATAGGATAATATAACAAGGCCAAGTGCAAGGTCCTGCACCTGGGGAGGAATAACCCCAGACACCAGTACAGGCTGGGGACAGACCTACTGGAGAGCAGCTCTGCTGAGAAGGACCTGGGTGTCCTGGTGGATGACAGGTTGACCATGAGGCAACCTGTGGCCAAGAAGGCCAAGGGGATCCTGGGGTGCATTAAGAGGAGCGTCTCCAGCAGGTCGAGGGAGGGGATCCTGTCCCTCTACTCAGCCCTGGTGAGGCCACATCTGGAGCACTGTGTCCAGTTCTGGGCCCCACAGTACAAGAGGGATGTGGAGCTGCTGGAGAGAGTCTAGCGCAGGGCCACGAGGATGATCAGGGGCCTGGAACATCTGCCCTGTGAGGAAAGACTGGGAGAGCTAGGCCTGTTCAGCCTGGAGAAGAAAAGGCTGAGATCTAATCAGTGTGTACAAGTACCTCAAGGGAGGCAGTGAGGACAATGGGGCGGGCCTCTTTTCAGTGGTGGCCACTGACAGGACAAAAGGAAATGGCCACAAACTGAAGCACCAAAAGTTCTGCATGAATTTAAGGGAAAATTCTCGACAGTGAGGGTGTCAGAGCCCTGGAACAGGCCACCCAGAGAGGTTGTGGAGTCTGCTTCTCCGGAGATCTTCAAAACTCACTTGGATGAAGCCCTGTGTCGCATGCATACACACACAGGTAACCTTGCGTGTACAGTGGGGTTAGAGTAGATGATCTCTATGGTCATTGTAAGCAAAAGTGGAAAAATGCTTTAGTTCCTTCTGATTTTTAAAAAAAGATAAAGATTTGACTTTTGTATGATGAAATACATAAATCATAGATTCATAGAATCATTATGATTGGATAAAACCTTTGAGATCATCGAGTCCAACTGTAAGCACTCCAACACTACACCTGTTAAATCCTAAGCCTCTCATCTACATGTTTCTTGATCACTGCCAAGGATGGTGACTCCACCACTTCCCTAGGCAGCCTGTTCCAATGTTTGACTACGCTTTCTGTGTAAAAATTTTCCCCAATATCTAACCTCAACCTCCCCTGGTACAACTTGAGGTCATTTCCTCTTGTCCTGTCTGTAGTTATTCTGAAGAGGAGATTGAACCCTGCCTCACAACAGCCTGCTTTCAGGTACTTGTAGAGAGCGATAAGATCTCCCCTGAGCATCTTCTTCTCCAGACTAAATAACTCCAACTCCCTTAGCCACCATAAGGTGCTCCAATATTATTTCCATTAGATAGGGATATGTATATACATTCAATTTAATATTTTCTTAAAAGTCAATATATTGCATATAATAAATAGATTATAAAAATCTTCATATCAGTGAACAATTGAATTATATAGTCTAGGCTGAGTAGTTTTATTCCTTTTCTACAACAACCTTCCCACTGCAATGCCTTTATGAAATATTTAGAAGGTTACCTCCTGTAGTCTGAGATTAGGTCATTAGTTAATTCTTATTTCTGTTACCAGAATTTCAGCATTTGAGCATTTTGGTTACATGCCACTCATTCAGTTCAGTGACTGAATGATTATAACTGTTAGAATGCACTCCGAATCTAGATGTCTAATGTAATATGCATTACTCTACATTATTTTCAAAAATTTTGTTTAAATATGCTACCTCCCTGAAAATCCCATCTGATTGTTAGACTGTTCAGGAAGTCAAACATAAAAAAATCATTAAAGTCTATTTTAAGACTAAATTTACAAAGGTTGGTGGGTTTTTTTTTGTTTGTTTGTTTTTGGTTTTGTTTGGTTGGGGGTATTTTGTTTTCACTGATGAGTTCTGAGGCTAATTATTGTTCTTAACTGTCTTAGCTTGGTATACTATTTACCTATAAAATGAGGTGCTCAAAAATATTTCCCCCCAAATGGATGGTGAATATTATATAACGAAAAAACGAATTTCGTCTTTATTTCATGTATTCAATTTATAGTATTTACTCTGTAAGCCTTCTTTATAATCAAAGAAATTTTTAGCCAGAGCTCTAGGCTGAAATAAAGTACTACTTAGATAGCAAACAACTTTCACTTTTGATCTCTTTAAATTTTCTATACTACTTACCTATTGAATCTACATTTTGTTTTATTTTTGTCTTAGCACTCTAAAAATATTTAGGGAAATGCCTGACGGAATGTGAAGAATCAAATCAAATAAAAACCAGTGTTCTAAATTACTTTCTACTACACTCTTTGACTCTATTTAGACGGTACCAATTTTATTTCTGGAGTAAATCCACTCTCATAGATGCACAGAGCATATCAAATCCCAGCTCAATTCTATTTCCCTTCCTTGGGACCCTTGAGATTCCTGCTCTGAGTGCATGTATAGATAGATGTAAGGTTGGCTGTTCATACTTAATCCTGTGATGTAGTGAACCAAAGGGAGGTAAGGTGCTTAGCTGGCAGTACTTATTAACTATCAGGATGGGATCCTGTTTTCAAAACATCTGTTATTATTTTATCTCATATAAGTTAGATACGATAGCACCTATTTAGGCCTACATAAAAAACAACAAATTCTTCCCTTGGCTCCCATAATTGGAGTCTTACAAATCTTATGGAGAACGCTGTTCATATTCAATATGTATGGTAGTTACTCTGAAGTTTCTCTACTTATAAGGAGGAATGCTTCCACAATATACAAAAGGAATGAATTTTCTGTCTGCACAGGAAGAAACATTTTTATTTAATTTATGATAGACAAATGATTTTTTGTTTGTAGCTGCACTCAAAAATGAACAGCTTTCATAAGGTTAAATATTCCTTAAAAGAAACCACAGCATTTTTAAGCTACCTTACCCGAACGTATCTTCAAATAAGTCTGAATAATGATAACCTAAGAAAAATTCACTTCTAAATACATAAAGAAAGCTTTGCTGGAGTATCAGATAAAAAAAAAATCTGAAAAGACTGCAATGATACTCACTGTCCAGTTCACATGAAGATCTTTTGCAGAAATGAAATAAAGTATGTCTACTTTGTTTGAAAAAGATTGTCATGATCTGATGAATCAAAAAAAGTTGGATGGACTGCTATTAGGCACCTCTGATCCCTCTTGCTAATCAAACCATTCATGAAAAAATGAAAACACAGGTTTATGTCTTTCATTGGTTCATGTTGTTCCATCTTATCAGCTTAGATTATGTTACTAATGGCTAACAGCAACCAAAAATGTCACTGATCTGACCAGATTGCCTGATGCTGTGAGAAGACATGACAATCCAAATAAATTATTAATGTTTTTCAAAGAATAGAATGTGTTCTGTAGTGAATATAAAAAGGGATTAAAAGCAATCCACATCAATAGTGAAGTATAAATAATAACAGCAACAACATTAATGATACCACAGGAATCATTTACCACAAAAATGTCTATTCTCATAAAATAATTTCTCAGAATGACTGTGAAAGCTTAATAGTCTAAAGATGTCTGATAAATTTCAGTTACTTTAAATTAATGCATTAGATTTAAGTTATATACTAAAATCCTCAGAAAATAAAGGATTAAATATTGATGCATGATCAATATACAAAAATCCTAGAGAGAGATCAATATACAAAAACCCTAGAGAGACAATTTAAGTGGTTTAAAATGTCCACAAGATAATTGAAAATATATTTTTTCTAAAATGGGGTCCATTTTCATCCCACCATTTATGATATAAACAGTTTTGAATTGTCATTGCTAGGGAAGATATTTTGATTCTGCATAGTGTTCTTATGCAAGTTCAGCATTTTTAACATTAAAGATAAATTCTTGCCTTTTTGGTTGCTTGTAGCATCTGCCTTATGGGAGCAACACGCAGTGTGTGGCATGTACTACAGCCAAGGAACATATGCTGCAAATAAACAAGAAAAGCAGGAATTTGTATATAGCACTGAACCTAGAACTTCTTCTAACAAAGATAAAGAAATAAAACCTAGAAATAAAACTTCTGTCTGACTCCTGCAGAAATTCTATAGGAAATGCGTGGGGGTACGATAGTGGATTCCTTTATTTTCAAGGTTTGTCTGCAAAATATTTCAGCTTAAGAGTGTGTAGCTAAGATTGTGTGTACTGATGAAACCAACAGTTTGGTTTTTCCTCCTAGCACTTTGGCTAATGCATAATGCATCGTAGAATGGAGAGTGTACGTGCATGAAGTGTCTTGTCCCTAGCTTGCTGATCTATATCAACACCAGGGCAGCTGTAATTTGTGATTAAAAGCTATTATCATGCTTACCCTTATCTGCCTAGCACAGAAGGCTGCCCATAGACCCAGTCAATATTGTCTCTCCTGAGTGCAGCTACTTTTGGTTTGCAGGTCCAGGGCAGCCCAGATGGTGATCTACAAAGATGGGATAAGAGAGGAAGTTGATCAGACGGGACAGCTCATTTCGTTCTTTCAGTCATACCGTACCTCTATCTTTAACCCTGATATGTCCAAAGAGTGGCAGATATCTAACAAGAAAAGTTTATTGTCACACATGAAGAGGTTAGAGTACCAAATATGGCCAGATTCTTCTATGGAAGAAGCTGTAGATCAGCTCTACTGGTCTCATGAAATTAGACCTAACTCTCAACTGTGAAATTTTTCACCTCTAGCAACATCATGGACATTTTGTTGAGGACAGATCAAACTCCATAGGATTCCATAGGCTTTTGAATCACCTGTTGCATGTCTGTAAGGCAAAACCAGTAACAAATCCATGTACCTTTGTCCAAAGCTGTTCCTTAATTCTTAAATAAAATAGAAATTTTGCAAATAATATCAGTAAGAAAAGAGCAGTCTATGACCACAGTTCATCATTATACTTTTTGGTACAGCTTTGTATGTATCACACCCTTTTTCACTCAATTAGCATAAGCCTTACTCTTTTGAAATGTAAACTAATAAATAAATAACAACAAATAGTAAAAAAGTATTCTACCATCTTTTATCCCATACTTTATCCTGGTACTTTGTGCCCCATGTTCTGTATCTTTGCCTGTAAATATAAACAATTCCAGAAGGACATATAAATGATCAATAAAATGGTTCCTAAATGGGCTTCACATTTCAGACAAAGCCACAAAATGCAAACAACTGTGCTGTAGCTGAAAGGTATGATGTGGGCAGGAAAAGGGATTTATGTCATGTATCTGGAGGACTGAGGGTAGAATGAGTCTTTCTTCTAAATATTATAGCATGCCATTATATACTTCTAATAAACAGTATATTTATCCAAAAGCAGAGAAAAATACACATTAGACTATTAGACCTCATAGGTGAGCTTTTCAACACACCTATACATATTTGCCTGTAACATTGCCAAGTATCTGCCTGTTTATTTTATAAATGCTATGCTTAACCATGCAGTTCAATGTACTGGTACAAGGGCTATTCCTAATTTTTACAACCCAAGAACTAGTTAGGTACATATGTAAGTGATTTGAAGATTTTTGCTGTGTGGTTTAACTCTTAGATTCAACAATGAATTTAATTATAGTAAGCTCATTAGAAATGAAGCCATTGCTTATCTTAAGTTCTGTAAAGTAGTGTATATTTACAGCACTTTTTAAGCAGTATTTAATGATTAATACTCTGTATTCTGTCATATTAACATGAAAGCATAAAAGGATTATCAGAGGTAGGGAGGGATTTATACTTTTGTGAAGAATACAGAGAAGTCCCTTTATAAATTAGAATGAAAAATTAAACATGGATGATATGTGGCTTTCTTCTCTCTTAAATAATGTTTAGAACTAGATAGTTACTCAATGTAGGAATAGTATCTTAGTCCTATGTCAAGTTTATCTTCTCTAGATATGGTGATCGATGCATTAAAAATAGGCAGATTGCAGAAATAGTCATGTTTTAGAAATCAGATATTCCTCATCCTCTCCCTCGCTCCCTCCTTCCCTCCCTTGCCTTTTCTACTTAAATGTATTAAATGACAAACCACACCACTGAAAATACATATTCTTTATAGGTTTCTGGATTTTGAATGAGAGGTTAGTACTAAATTTACAGTGATCACTGAAAAACTAGGTTGGAAATTGGTTAAAGAACAGAAAAAAAGCAAAGCACAAATGACATTTTCATGAGCATGAACTGATGCAATGTGTTCAGGTCAGAAAAAATGTGTATCACTGTACATTTTCAGCATAAAGATGACATTTCTTTCATGCTGCAACAAAATGTAAAGTGACATTCTTTTATTTTCCACAGAGACAGCTGCTATAGTTCCCGGTTGAAAATTGGCCTCAGCTGGTAGATAATAAATGGGAAAACATGTAGATAATAGTCATGAACTAGTGAGCATAGACGGTTGACCAGTTATCAAATTGCTGGTAAACGGCAGTTTCAGCGGTAATTCCAGATGACACACATATTCTTTCCCTTTTAGTCACTTATTATAACTTTTATTTGCAATAATATTATGATATAGTGTATATTATGACCATTTTACCTTTTGTGTAACACAGTTGATGAACATATTTTTAAAAGAAAATAATATGCATCAGAGACCTTTTCTTCCCCCTAGTTAGTTTGTTGGAAACTCTTAAAATGTAAGCTCCCTACCAGGAAACAGCTACAAACACAGTTTTCTGCTCTTAAGGAACTCAGGTCTTGAATAAAACCTCCTGAGAAATTTTCAGCAAACCGTTTCTTTGTGGCAAATAATGCTTTGCCAATACTGAAGTATTCCATGGAAATGGATTGGTTTCAAGGCACTTTCACTGTGAGTGGTTTCTGGGACTTCAGCTGTTAAGGCTACGCAGTTTCAGGCTATTTTTCCTTTGTGGTCCAGATACAGTGTTATTTCACAGCAAGACTGTTAACTCTAGAAGCCACTTATCTTGTGTCCCAGTGAGCAATAAGTCACTACATTTCACCTCAATACAGTCAAGACGAAAAGTTAGTATTTGCTTCTTTTATTTATTTATTTACTTATTTATAATTACATTATCCTGTGAAATTTGGAACTGTCGGGTTTTCTTTCTGAAGTACAGTAAAAATACTTCCTACATGACTGGTCTTACTTTTGTAGAAAATTTCATATGTTAATGAGTTCTACTTAGAAAGCTGAGAAGCAGAGAGATGTTAGACAGAGGAGTGAAGGAGAAATTATTCAACAGCAAATACTGATAATGACAAGACCATAAACACCTCCATTTTTATAAATGATTCATTTGGTGGTGGTGGTATGCATGTGTTTGTGCAGTGGGGAAAATAACACCTTCCATAGTTCTGTTGAAACCATTTAGATCATGCTGACATGAAGCTGGACTTTCAAGTGACAATATCATCTTTTTTTAATGAATCTTCAGCTTCTTATCCTTTGTCTTGTTCTCATCTTCATAGTCATCCGCAGCTCTGCCACATTGCACACGTCTCCTTCATAATTCAATCACGAAGCTTCCTTGACTCTTCTCTCTCAGGTTTCTATACAAAATTTTTCACCATCTCGCAATTATCCAGTTTCTTCTTCAAATCCTGCTTCTTTCAGTGAAAACATTCTGCTTGGTGTGATCTTTCTTCACTCACAACTTTTGTTCAGAGTTTCTTGGTTTTGCCTGTCTATAAACAACCACACAATTAAAAACAGGATAAATAAATCTGAAAAGTAGTCAAGAAGTGCATATATGTATTTGTGTGTGTTCATGTTTGAGAATATGTATGTAATTTGAAAAAAATTGAATTGAAAAAATTGAATTTGAAAAAAATTGAAAAAAATAGTGTGTACTAAAATATCCTTATGTGACTTTATCCTTCTTCTTCCACCCCTCAATAAATTCCATTTTTTTTAATTGAAAATTACTAGCCAAAAAGTTATGGTGCAACACCAAGGCCTCTAAGAGTCATTTTCAGATGTCCAAACTCCCCATAATTCCATAAATCTACTGTTTCATAAAAGACAATTGCCTTAAAGGTTGTGGACAAGCTGACCTGATACTGTGTAAAAGTGTTACTCAGTCCATTTGAGTATGGGCTCAAAACCACTACTTGGCAACTTATAAACAATTGTCAGAAATGAGACTTGTTCAAATAAAATCTCTGAATAGTGTATTCATATGATGTCTAATAAATGTGAGAATGAAAGCAGAAGTTAGGGTATAGTTTAGTTTTAACTAGATATAATAAAATTATGGATAACCAGTGGGACCTCCCTGGCACTCTCTAACTAGAAGAAAAGAGAGAAAGAGAGAATAGGAAAGAAATAACATGAGCATGAAAACAAAGGAAGTGAATTTAAAGAGATTAGGTTTGCTACAGTAATTTACTAACTTTGTGAAACTAGAGGATTTATCATGATTCTTCTTGACTAAACCAGAGGAGAAGCGTAGCCATAATATTTTAAGGTTCACTATCTATTCATCTGGAATGTAAAATTATGCAGATTGGTTGAACTACACAGGGCTAAAAGTAACAGGGGAAAGGGGAAAAGAGAGGGAGAATGTAGGGGAAGCAAAATTATAAATGGGATGCCAAGTTTGAAACCAATGCTGTACATATCTTGCAGTCAGATAGAGCCTAAATGTAAAGCTGAGGTTCAGCAATGATGACTATCTCCTCCAGCTCTTAGACATACGAAATATTGGTTGTACCACTTCACTGCAATTCAATACAGGTAATGCTACACCCTGGGTTTTTATCAACCTGCTTAATCCATATTATTCAGAACTAAATGACTTGTGGTCTTAAAGTGAAATGGATAGTTTAGATTAGATTAATGAATGCAGACTTCCCTTGTGATTGTAGAGAGATCAAGCTTTAAATTTAGGAAACATCCGCAGAAAGAAAAATGTCTGTCCTTAAATACTGTTCCTGAGATTTTTGTTGCAAAGCAAGCCACCACACAGTGGAAACTGCACATTTGTTGAGTGAGGAATTCATGGTGTGATAAAGAAAATAAGAACCTCTGAGGGAATAATTGCTTCACCATGGGGAACTCATGGAACTTAACTTGAACTGTAAATCGATCTGCTTTTGTATTTGTTACTGCTGGTGCACAGTAGTATGAGGAGGAAATTGTGCAGCCATAAAATGGATGTGTTCGATATTATGAAGCATGATAATGCTGCAACTACTTTTATAAATGTGTGTATGTTGGGTGGGGGGACATTTTGCCATCTCAGATCTAAGTAAATTTACATAAAAGATAAAAGGATGTAGCTGGAGGCTTTCAATTACAAATATCTACAACAGTTCTGAACTTATAGAAAACATTTGAATAACAAATTCTCCAGTACTTTTAAATGTTTTCATTATTTTCATTTGCTCCACAAACTGCAGAACTGTGATCATTACCATATTTTGATAGGTACCCCCATGTGCTCCTGCCACAACTGGTCAGAGGGCTTACAGGATTACATGCTTGATTTCCCCTGAAAGCCTCTCTTTCCAGTAAATATTGTGGCAATTTGAAAGGATTACTTTCTTATGTCCCTTTCAATTTTTCCAGACATTTTTGATTTGATAGCAGCAGCTGGTAGTCACTTAAGGGTGACAACCGCACTCTCCTCATCGCCTTGCAAGGTGGACACACGCTGTGCTCCCGCCATGGCCGGCAGGGTGCCCAGGGAGGTAAGGGACAGAGGAGATAACGGGAGGAGAGAGATTAGTTTTCTCTGCAAAAAGACTCAAGAAAATGGTCCCTAATATATGCCATAATTTTCAGCTATTAATTAAGATTTCTAAGCATCAACAATGTGTTCAAAAAACTCATTTAACTCACTCAAAAGGAAGGTTTTCATATTTAAGTAATTTTATAGTCTATATTATGAAGGAGGAGAGAGGGAGGTTTTACTAACTTCTGATCTGCATTTACATCTAAATGCATTTTTTGATAGAAGATTTTATGGTTTATTCTCCGTATTTACTTAGTTTCAACATTTTCTTTAATTAGAGTTATTTAATTTGTCCAAATTTTTTGAATTCTAAAAACTTAAATGCATGTATCCCCTCTACCTTGCAGTGTTTGAAAAGAACAGTGTATGATATGAAGCAGAGAGCAATATTATTGAAACACTGTCCAAAGGCATCGTATCGTATGTATGAAGCTGCTATTTAGTAGCAATGGTGCTTCTACAGATGTGAATTGTCAGGATCAAGTTAAATATTTGGACTTAAAAATCTACCTTAACAGGTAGGACTGGGGAATTAGTCTCCATCCCTCACTTTGTTCAAATGATTTTTTGGGTGGGGGGACATTTTGCCATCTCAGATCTTTCATTTTCATTGGGAAGATGAAAGTGTGATGAAAAATTGGTTCCTCTTTTGTAAATTAGGAAGTGAGGTTAAGCAATTTGTCCAATATCAAATGATAAATCTATGGAGGAATTTGGAATCTGACAATTTTTTTCTTAATCCAAGCCCTGTAAATTAAGCACATAAAATATTCCTTTTACCTAAATCACTGAGTTTGAATTTAAAATGATTTCTCAGTCACTGTTAATGCTCTTTGAGCAGAGATTCCCTTCATAATTTGAGTGAATTCACCCTTAAAAATCAACTTTCTATTCTAAAAATATTCTAAAATATTTGGGAGATGTTATTTTAATGTGTGAAATACAGTGGTGAAAAATAACAACGCAAACACAAGTTGCCGGTTTTGACATTTCTGCCAGTGCTGAGAAAACTTTTCTCATCAGATACTTGAAAGCACTCAAATGGGTGTGATTCATATCATCCTCAGATCTCTTCCTCAGCATCTTTCCTTACTGCAGGCTGAACTGGTTTCAGAACCAGGTAAGAGAGGATAAACCTGAGCAGAAAAAAGTCTGGTTGTCTGTCAAAATGGAGAGAACCTGGTTCTCACGTGATGGAATTAGGCAGCCAGAAAGTAAGAGGCTGGAAAGAGAAATTGAAAAGACTGGGCATTCAGAGATCCAATAAGAAGGACTTGATCTGAGGTCAGTGGTGACCTGGGATGAGAGGGGAGAGAGGCTTCTCAGCCTCTCTCAGAATCTGAACATTCTCCTCTGCCCCTAAACCCTCTCCTCCTGTGAGTCTCTTCCCACCTCCTCATTCTATATACAGGAGCTTCCAGGGCTCCATCACCTCTGACTCCTAAAATCCCCTTTTCTCTCCAGCCCACATGTCCCACAGCACAGCCCCAGACCTCAGTCTCCTCCAGAGGCTCCCTCCATCTCTCCATCCTCCAGCAACACATTTGCTGCTATCACTAAACACATAAGAGAAACCCCGAGCCCACTCTGTGCATCTCTATACTTTCAAGGTTGAAATGAGATGGAGAAAATAATCTGAGAACAAATGTGGAGCAAAATGACTTTTTCACCATATGCATAGTACATTCACTGTAATTTTATTTGACCTGACATTTGCTTAAGAATCTCTTTCCACTGAAACATCTGTTAAAATAAATTCTGTTTTATAGCAGGGGTTGATCAGCAAAGTTACTATCTCCACCATGAAGAGATTAAAAATCTTTTATCTGACTGGTTTTCATTTTAATCTCAGATGAGAAGAAGAAATAATAAATCACAGCTAGCAATCCATTACACTTTTCTGTTCTTTATAAAGCAGTTTTGTAATGCAAAACTTGAGAAGTCACTGAAAAGGAAAAGCATCATCTCACTCAAAAGAAGTCAAATATTATTCCCTATTTACCCCCAATTTTATATTTTTTTAAAGAACTTCTCCTTTGTGCACTATTTTCATCTTCAGAGCTTATTTTCTCATTAATTTCTCTTTTTCTCACTCTGTTACCCACTTCTGTCATCCAAGTTAGTAACCATGATATTATGTGTGACTTATAGCTGTTTTTCACATCTAATCAATTGCTAAATACATCAGTTTTTAAAAGACTATGCTTCCTGTTTACCCAGCATCCTTGCTCACCCTTATGGACTATGAAACATGTATTTATCACCTCTCTGAATACTTTCCCTCGTACCTCCCTCATTCGTTTTATTCTTGCAGTGCTTTTGTCCACCTTTCCACTAGCTATAGCTATATAACATCCTCTAAAAAAGCATGTTAGCTTTTCTTCTCTGAAGTTCTAAAAAATATGAGGCAATATTTTCTCTAAGACCACTCTAAGCAGTGTTTATAGTGGCACTTCTTTAACATCTTTCTGAAATTTCCTAGTTATTGCAAGAATATCTTTTACATTAGTAGTTCATACCTCTCTCCATTTACTGATTTCTCATCTTTTAAAACATAAGGACATTTCTTCCCTCTCTACTGACACAAAGAGAATCATTTCACCTTCTTATTTTTATACCTATATATTCTGCAGGAAAGTTGACAGTAGAGGGTAGCTGACCCAAAACTATATAAAAGTTACAAATAAAACTTTAAATATGTCTTCATATATAACCAGGTTGCCATTTCTTTGTCTGCAGTTTATAATCTATAAAACTTGCTTTTCATTATACTTTTTAAGAAAAATTTTCTCAAAGAAAAAGAAAGAATAAATAAAATAAAACACACTAAGGAGCTACAAAGATATGTTCTCCAAATAAATCACATTAGCAGAGGATCCATTATTTGATTTGATGTATATTCTGTGATCTAAGCATAGGAACAAACATCCAGGGCTTAAATTCTTGAGTTCCTCTTATATTGTTTCCCCTGAAATAAATAAATAGATTATTATGAGCTAGTAGGCAAGTGCAGATGGTATTAATCCAGAGTGTAAGACTTCTTTTGGGACTTTCAATCCTATTTGCTATAATTGAGTTCAGTGAATGTACAAACTTAAAAAATAATCCCACTGGCAAATGTCAACATCAAAGATGACAGAATTAAGATTGTATATAATGTACCTTTTATTTTCATTCACTAGGCTTTCAGAGAGTTGAAATGGGCTCATCTGAATATGTTAAAAGAATAGAAAAACATACATTTATGTTAATGTTTTTGACTTAAATCTTCTCCTCGCAATTACAGAAGAATGTTTGGCTCATTGACATGTAGCATACGTATCACTGTTTGTATCACCTTTGGATTTGGACCTAAAATGTGAGCTGGGGGCAGCTATTCCTTACAGATTAGGATTCTTCCAAACCAAACACTTCAAAATTATCCACTCATTTCTAAATGCCCCATGATTTTTTTTTTTTTTTTGGAGAGCAAGTTAAAATTAGTGTGTTTGTACCGTACCATCATCCAATCAATCAGAACATTTTTAAATCTTCTTACTATCCAAGATAATTAAAAGTCAAATTAAGTATTTTAATTTTGCTTTTTTTTTCTTGTAACTCTAGTATCTGGAAGGAATCAGGCTGGACATGGATGTAGTACCATACTATTCAAGTAATGAAAAAGCAGAGAAAGGAGTGGGAAATGGAGCAAAGAAAGAGACACTAATACACTCTCTTTGTTTTAATATAGATATAGCGAAGCCAGCCCGAGTCCTTTGAACATGCTTGTTCAGACATGTGAAATTTTGTGTATAGCTCCAAGGGTGAAGTGATTCATTCTCAATCTCTTTCATTCACTCTTCTGGTTCTCTCATTTTGCCATTTCCTTTGAATTGTAGTGAGATTAACCTGGAAAACATCTAATTTGTCTCACAGAGTCTTGGACACCTTGACCTTTTAAAACATTTATTAACTCTTCATGCTCATGGCTATTATTTAACTAAAGAAATGAAATCCAATGATATTTTGCTACTTTCCTCAGATGATACACCACTCCAACTGAAGGATGAGACAAGAGCTGACGTGAAATATCTGTTGCATTTGCCTTCTTTTGCGGTTTGAGCAGTAGCTCACAGTTATTCTAATGACGTCAGTTAATAGTGATTGAGTACAGTATTCAACAATATTATAAAAATATTCAAGAATATTCCTTAAGGAGGTTATATCTCAGAATAAATACATTGCATTGGATGATATATTTTTAAGTTTTTCCTTTGATTTTTGTTATCTTTTTTTAATATAATATAGGACAAAATGTGGAATTCATCTGAATACAAGTTAGTAATTCACTCAAGAAACTCTACTGATATCATAAAATGCACATAGTGCAATTTCAGTGATTTATGAATGGCAGCACTCTGAGAAAGTGCTCAGATGGGTACTTACTCTGGAGCCTCACAGTTATTTATTAGCTTTTAGCTTTCTGAGTTTCCTAAACAAATCTTTTTTTACCACATGTACGCTTCTCTTTTCCTATAACACCTGTGAAAACTTATATAGTAATGATGAATTCACAGTAGTGTTTAAAAATGCCATACAGAGTGACCTCAATAAAAAGGCTTTACCAGATTACCTAAACACTTCATACTTACCCACACTGTATCTATAAATCCTCTGTTTTGTCTGTATTTTAGGGAGATAGGTTTTCCTTCAAAGATGAACTAGTTGTGGCTAGTCTAATACCACCTGGTATGATGGTGTGTAAGGGAGCCGCAGTTTCAATGTGTTTTTTGAGATACCAGCCAAAGTGTTCTATGGACTTTGCTACTGAAAGGCAGTAAGTGATATTTATTTCTGTGGAACATCTCTGCAGCAAGAAATATTCAAGAGATGACTGCACTCAGAGGTGAGTTTTCTTAATAACGAGGTATTTGTCTGATGAAAGGTCTTTTCAGTGTTTTTTTGTGCAGTGTTGTTTGTAAGCTACACATGAAAATCATAAGAATGTTGTAGCATTCCAGGGAAAAAATGAATAGCAAAGATCACAACTCCCTTCTTCCTTTACTTTCTGATTAAACTATTAATATTATACTTCTATTTTAAAGTTAGATTTAAAGAGACAGAGACACAAAACGGAGAAGTACATTGGCCTTTCCTTTGTCTGGAAAGCATGAAATGAAATAATGTTCACTCCTGAAATTCTTCAGCAGTTTGTAGGAAGTGAAAGACAATCTGTTTGGACGCAAACTTTTTGGAGACAACAAGGCCAAAGAAAGCGATATTTCCACATAACCTATTAGATCTTCACAATGAAATGCTGTGGGGGCGTTCAAGGGCTTGTATCGTGCTGTAAAAGTCGAGTGTCAAGAGCAGGGGAATAAACCCCTCTGAAAAGCACAGATCAATGAAAGTTATCCGCTTACAGGAGTTGGTGAGGAGACATGTTGATTTTGAATGAATCTCATTCCATTTCATCTCACAATATTTTAAAGGATTTGAAGTCTACTGAGAAGAAAGAGTAGACTTGCTGGGAATAGCAAGTCTTCAATACATGCTTTCAATATTTTCATGGTAATATTTTTGACATCCTAGAAATTATGTAGACATAGTTTATTTTAGACAGGGATCTGTTTAGTCCAACAATTTGTAATAAAAATGTTAATTATATATGCAAAATGCCTAGTAGAACACATTCCAGAATGTCAAAGGATTGCTAATAGGAAATTTCCAGAACTATTATCAGCCAAGCTATTTTGCATGGTACTACACTTTATCTACTAATTCCTGCTGATAGGGCTGCAAATACTTGCAGACTACACACATTGCACTGGGTTTTGTGTACCTGTTTGACCAAGACAGAGCTATGTCGAAGACATCTGCAGTGTGCTCCAGTTGCACTGTAGGCATGTCTTAATGATTCAGAGGGCAAATTATCATTGTTTTAACTTATATTCTTAAAATTATTAAACCTTACTTTCTAATATCAAATTAATTTATGTTAACTGCCAGACTTTCATCAGAAAGCACTATAATTACATATTTTATGTAATTATACAGTTTCACAGACTGAGTTAGTGGCAGAAGTTTTGACTTTTGTTTTTACCTCTGACATAGTATGATTTGAACAGTTGTTCCCAGTCCTTTGCACAATTACTCAGGCTCGCTCCATTAACAATTAGCACTAAGCTCTCCAGCAAGCTAGAAATGTAATTGTTTCTGTCCACTTGAATGTGGGTTGGACGTGTTCATTTTCATATTATTATTTTATATTATAACATATTATTTTATTTTACTTAATTCATAATTCTTTACATCACAAACTGATTTATGATTCACTTTATTAACCTCGCGTAAACCTGAGATCATCTCCACTTCAGTCTTTCTGGTAGTAAAAAATACAGACATTTGACTAAATTGTAATAATGTGTTCTTTCTCTTTCTGAAAATGTTTCAGTTGTCCTAAGTAGGATGTTCCCCATTTGATTTTTCAATACTTTCTAATGGCTTTTTTAACAATAACAGCTTTACTCCACCAGTTTTACAACTAATTCTGTTATTAAATCCATCCTACTTTCCTACATTCAGGTACACTGCAAAGGTTTCCCTGACACGTGTTCTTGACACAGACATTGTTTAATAACTTTTATCCTGACTTTCATTTTGCTTCCTCCAGTATTACTGACACTAGCCGAGTTATAAATCCCTGAATGGTTTTATAATGGAAACACTGACACAGTCTTTACCATAACAGTATGTACAGCACAGTGGTAATACTACTGTTGATGACAGATGTCGTTAGCTTAATGACCATAGTTATCTATCGTCATATTTAAGTGAGGTTACTTAATGGAGTTAAATCTATTTTCCTTAATGGATAGAATTAAGAAACTATGTCACATCTACATTAAACATATTACCTTTAATTTGTACAAAGAAACCTATAACTTGAATAATTACTCCTACTTAATATATCATTAACAAGAAATTGACCAGGGCTTAGTATATTTGAGATTTCCAAATTTGTTTAGTGTCCCTATTTTGCCTGTCAAATGAGACTTCATTAAAGTTTTATATTTAATTTGGCTGAAATGATCTGCAACTGTTTTGTGGGCAATCAGTTGAATTGTGCATTGTGATGATAAAACAAACTTATAAGTGGATAATATATGTAAAATACCTAAATATTTGCATAGTGTTTTTCTGCAAGTGCTGTTCTATTTTATGGGTGTCATTCTCAGTCCACTGAAGTTATTGTTAAAACAGAAGTCAGTTTCAATGAGATTTGGATCTCTTGTTCACTCTGATCACTGATTGTTCCACCCACTTCTCCTTTTAGTCTTCTTGCAAGTGCAATAACAGCTTTAAAATGTTTTGAATGAAGACAATTATTTGTATCAATTATTTCATTTGTTTTATAATAAGTACTTATCCCTGTATTTTACTTTACATTTTAAGTGGAACAAATATTATTATTTAAGATACCAAAAAAAAAGAAAATACAAAAGTTAGGAATTAATCTGTAATTGTCAGAGAGACTGGATAATGTATAGATGGAAATATAGTCTATTGCTGGACAGAGAAAGATCCATCCACTCTAGGCTATTTCTAGTGCTCTTCAGCACTTTGGAATCAAAGATTTCCTTCTGATGATCCTTCTCTTGCTGTTGATCTTAAAATAGTAAATCTCTTCTTTTAAGGGTGTAGCTGTGCACTGAACTCTTCCTTAGTGAAAATATTTTAAAGATACCATATAAAAATAAAAATGCAGAAAATAGAATGTCATAAAATAACCATTCTTGAAACCAAATTGTTAATTTTAATGCTGTGTACCTGTATTGCTAAACTATTTTTCTGAAACTTATCCTATACAGTACATTGTACTTATGCAAAAAGGAAATTGGGAGTTAGTTTAGCTAGGGTTAACAGTTGGTTAGTTTTTTTTTTTTTTTTTTTTTTTTTTTTTCACACACTGTTTTTGTTTCCAGAGGAAGTAGCACAGATAAGTGGACAATGAAATAAATGATGCTTCTTTTAGCAAGAAGAAAATATTTGCTGTGGACAAATTTTGAACATGTAATGAAAGGTCCAAATCTAATATGAAGAGAAAATTTGAATTAAACTTCTTTTGTATTGAATAAGTCATAACCATACCAAACCTAAGACCAAAGTAATGAGGTTAGTAATCTCGATATCTCCACATTTTTTAATGGGAAATTTGCCTGAAACAGGGTTGGGGCATCAGGTATCCTACTAAATTATCCATTTATGTAACATTATTAATGTAGGCAAATTCTTTCAACTATGAATTGAGAAATTAAAAATATATTAATAACAAGGCTTTCATGATAACTACAGTGATGAACAACACATAGTTTATATTTAATCACCTCTTATTCATAACGTGTCATAATCATCCATCAAAGTAGCAAGAAAATTGTCTAGCCTAACTCCTACACTGCATATAGTAATGGAAATATAATAGGGGAAAAAGTTCAAGGGGAAAACTCATAGCGTAATGGATGCCGTGCCATGCCATGGTGGTCTTAGTGGTCACGTCCGTGCACTGAGCTACGTCAATTTATTCAAGAATGGATGCATGTGTGAAGGTAGAAGTTAACATATTTCAGTTAGTGCTAAGCCTCACATCTCAAAAATCAAGGGTTAATGCTCATAATCATGCAATTTCCTTTATGGTACAATATAAAAATTCCTACCTGATGCTTTTATCTTTGTTTTATTATTATTTTTTAATCCAGATATATGATTAAAACATCAATAGATATGCAGACTTCTATTTTCTATTTAGGAAAGCTTTCTAATTACCTTAATCTGTGTTAAAAATACCTTTGCTTTTAACCCTGCTCTGATTTTCTTGTCCCTGTGGGTGATAAAGCGGTCAGCTAAGCTACCTGTATCCAGGCAAAAGTTGTTCCTAATCCCTTTCCCTCTCACCAGTGAGGGAAAGCAGCTTTTCCTCAGAGTAACTCAGTTTTTCAGAAAGGATGCCTAGTATAGCTCAGACGATCTGGTCTCCAGAGTCTCTTAACTTTTAAACAATGAAAGGTAATTGAGATGGTGCCCATCCTGGGTAAGACTTCTTTTGCACCTCTGATACTCCTATTTCCTTCCCCTGGAGAACTCCATGCTAGAGCTGGAAGCTACTCAGATGTCAGAAGGTGAATCCAGACTAAATCCTTCCTTTCCTTCAGGATTTTATTTAATGTTGTGGACGGAGCTCAGCTCACAAGCAGATTGGCTATACTTCGAAGTCATCCAGATTGGCAACACTGAAGTATTTTCTGTGATTTTCTGTGATTTCTATTCTGTTTATTTCTGGGGCTTTTGTAGGTGTAGATGACATTGACTGAGATTCATTTCTCCAAGAGCCTTGCTGTATATCACACACAGTAAAAAACTTTTCTGTTCTGTAGAGACCTTTCGTCATGTCCCCTTAGCAAGGTGTTTGCTGTGTCATGTTCATGCTGTGACCTTTGGCAGTGACTACACTCTCCTAATTATGGCTCTGATCCCAAACTTTTCTCAGTCAACGGAAAGTCACTTATTCATTTCACTGCACTCAGTACAAGCCTGCAGAGTTAGCCCTGTAATTATTTTCCGTTATTTGCCAGTGTCTTGCCCTTTCTTCTATCTGTTTCTCATTATCATTGGCATCCACTTTGTCAGCACCTATGGTATCACCAGGACCAGGATTGGGCTGATAAGAACTTGCTGCTTCAATACAAAATCTCAGTGGATGATGGCACCCGTCATAGCTGCCACAAAAACTGCACAAATAGCACAAGGAAATAAATTGTATAATTATCACTCTAGTCAATAGAAGTATGGGAATTTCCATGAGTTGAATGGGTCTATCCATACTCCTATAGCTGTATAGATACACGCACTATGCAGAACTGTGGGAGAGAAACTGCAAATTGAGACAAAAAAAATATAATTTTTGTAGATTCTGGAAGGGAAAAAAAAGAGAGATGGAGATGTCAATGATCTCAACAAAAGAAATATAAAACTGCTAATAAAGTTCTAAGCTTTTTTTTTTCTTTCTTATTTACCCATCTTATCATCTGACAAATTTGTATTAAAAAGTGAGTTTTTGAACAAAGTGCACTGGAAACTATTCTTCTCTCTTCGCCCCTTCAGCCCCTCTTTGTAAAGCATAAGGTTAATCCAGCTTGTGAAAACTTCCACATATTTTAGAAATCATGCACCTTTATGACTAATTTCCTGTGCCAAATTCTAATTGCTTTAATTTTACATTGCTGGAGAGAATTTGAAAACAGGATTTCTTGAGAACAAAATTAACTTATACAACGAGTGAAAAGATAAATCATATTAGCTTAATTAAAGTATATTAACATTTTTGTTGCATTTGAATAAAAAATCAGACACAATGAAAGCAGGTTTTTCATAAAGAGACAATTTATGGAAATTTATGAATATTTTTGGAACTTGCAAAATTCCATTACTTAACATCTTTATTAAGATCTTTACAAGCATACATAATGAAAAACAAAACAAAAGATTTAATAAAAGGATGTATGTTTTGTGTTGTATTGATTCAAAATAAGAAAAATATATGGAAGGTAATTTAAGGAAAAGGATAATTAATAGTAAAAAAATAAAAGTGTTATTTGAGCTTTTGTGAAGACTGTTAAACAAACAGAACAAGCAAACACCGCCCTAAACTGCCTTCACAGCCAATGTAGCAGTGACTTATAAAAAAAAAAAATTGTGTGCAAATGTTCTTCTGACCATGGTTTATGTGAAAAATTATCGTGGGTAAAGGATTCATATTTAACAGGAATTCTCATTTAAACCTAAATCCATCAGATTGCTAGGAACAAACTAAGGTGATTACCTGTCAGCAGCGCTCAGGCTAATGAACATCATCTCAGTGTTTCCTTATTGTCTTCCACTAATCAGCTTTCTTATACATCTGTGCTTCGATTAAAAGTTGAGAGCTACATTTCTATTTCTATTTTCTTTTTATGAAATAGTCTGCAAAATGGGGTCAATGGTAGGATACCCTGGTTCTATTGTCATGCAAAAGAGTATTATCCACAGTTTCATATTATCATACTCATGCCTGAATCTTTTCCTTAGCTTAAGCCATTTTTTTTCTATTCAGTTATTTCAGTATTCTGTAAGTAAAGGGCAAATTAACTGCTATTATACATGAATATATGTCTAAAATAAGTATCTAATTTTGAACAAGTTTTTGATAGTTTATAATTTCTTTTTGCTCCAGTGAAGTACTTCTAATCCACGGACCCTCTTTGTCCTGATACTCCAGAGCAGTGTAGTGTGCAGCATTTGCCTCCCTTTTGCTTAGGTGGATAAGACACGGAGCAGATAACATGGTGGGTGAGTTGACAGCAGAATTCTTTCAGAACTTCCAAAAAAAATGATTGTCTCTATTAATATTGCAATTTTGCTAGTAAGATGCTTTCCAAGGGTAAAAAACATTCCACTAGAATCTATTCTGCCTAACTCTTACTCTAACAACACAAACCAGTTGTGTTTTGCCAGTTCGCTGTTGCTTTATGGTCATGCTCAGAATAGGTCCTAAAATAGGAAAGGCTTTAACCAGCCATTGCCCACAGAGCTGCACCATAAAAACAAGAGGTTTGGACCCAGCATGTCCCTTCTCCAGTCCTGACACTGTCTAAACCCAGTGGCAAGAATCTTATTTCACCTGGGTGAATGTGTCCTCTAGATTTTGATTTTTTTATGATAAATGTATGGTTATTTTTAGTAAAAGGGCATACAATTCCTTCATCTGCTCAGTTATCATAATATAAAAAATCTAGGGAAACTACACTGTTTCCATTATTATACATATTATAGAGAGACAGATAGATAGTATACATATAAAACTTAAACATTTACCTTCTTTAGGATGATTGTCCCAGTTCCATCCTCCCAGCTGCCTACTATCCCTGAGCTTGCATTTAAGTAAGGTATCCAAACCAGTAAATATCTTTCTTGGCAACAAAAATGTGAAATAAGTATAACACTTATTTTAAAAGCTGTGCATTGATTGTAAGATGCTGCTTTTCATAATTCATAAGGGGTATGTCATGTCACTTTTTGTTCTGCTGTTTACAATTGTTCAATTCTAATATGTCAAAATCCATTTGACAAAAATGATTGATCGGGATAGATCCTGAAATAGGCAAACCATTTTATCTCAAAAGATCCTAAAATTTTTGCAGATTTTGAGTTTGCTGAGACTTTCTTGGAATAAACATTGAATGGCCTGAAATAATAATTAATCAGATATATATAAATCAAATATACACTTTTGGATCATTATGTTGAGATACATTCAATCTTACATTTCTACTATAAAGTTACTAAAGAGTACCGGGTCTTTACTGGTGTCACCCTTAACTGGAGCACTTTTACTGGTGTCATACAACCAACATATGCAACTTGAAAAACAGAAACAATTCATTCTACATAGAATAAAGGAAGTGGGAACACATAGCACAGAATTTTTTCTGACCACGCAGGTCAAACTGGAGAAAACAGTCAGGACTATATCTTAAATGTGAGAGCACTTAGAACAGGAGACACAGAATGTGGGTCGTAGAAAGGAGGAATCTTCTGTTTAAATAATGACACAAGCCCCCGTTATATTATACATGGAATCATGTCTAAAAGGGTTTAAATTCCCTCCTGCCTTCAGACAGCTGCTTCAGCTAGCTGAGGGTGTTTGTCTCTGTGCTGTCTAACGTACGTGGAGAAATTGGAAACATCTGTTGCCAGTCCTTCTACATTCAGTTCTGTAGAACAATATGCTCAACTGATCTGCAAATGTATTCAAAACCATAATCTCAAGGTCTAGGCCCAGGAAGACAGCAGTAGAAGCGCTGGCAATAATAACACAGTGCTCTGAGCTGTTCTACTAATAAACAATAAGGGCAATTACTAGGCATAAATTACCAGTCCCAATTCATAGGCTAATTATGTCCCTTTACTAGTGTTCCTCTCATATTATGGGTTTTTTAGACAGAGGTGGGAACAGTATAAGTGTTTGACCTCCAAGTATCCTCTCGGTGAATGAAATTCCATCTCTGAAAGGCAGGAGGAGACTATTAATTATCTTTCTAAAGACATTCATATCAATTTAGAAGATAGGGACCTTCTCCCTTGCTATTTGCTGAAGATCAGCCCTAAATGGTTGATTTGCTAAGCTGGAGTATAGAAATTCTTGCAAAGGTTCACAGTCCACTTCAAATGCCAGAAGACTTTAAGACAGCGCTATTTCCACAGTTGTTGGAGAAAAAAAAAAAAGTTTAAGTTAGCAAAAAAACTAATTATAGAAGCCTGACAACACTGAATTTCAAAGAGATTTTTTTTTTTTTTAGGAATTTTAGGAATTTATGAATATGATCCCCATCAAAGGAGGAGTGAAATGGAATATGCATAAAATGATATATAATACATTCCATTGTATTTTGAGAGTTATAAAGATGAAACAGAATGTTTTGAGTAAGTCATAAGCAATATATTAGAATAGTTTGTCTTGTAAATAATTGTAAAATTATTTGCTTCAAAATAGAAGTAAATATCATTCCAGGAAAAAAAAAAAATGATGCACTGTAGTGTAAGGGAGTCCTCAAATTTGAAAATCCTTTTAAGTGAATATCCATTTTTAGCTGTATTTGTTCTCCTTGGGCGCTCCTAGGTCTGAAGTATGTAGTAACTCTCTTTGGACTTGTCTCTTTAGACTTCTTTTTTTTTAAAACTGAATCACCAATGTAATTTTTATGCAGATATTATTCTGACCTCTTCAAATCTTGGGTAAACTCGAACTATTGGGCTGAAAGGAAAGCAATTCAAAGCTAGAAAATTAAAATGATCTGTGTAATATTATTTCTCTCATTTATGACATAGAAACAAGTTTTATCCAGACCTTCTGAGAAGAGAGATTATGTTGATTATGTTTGGAAGAACCATAGGGATCGATGATCAATCTCATGCTAAAAGGTAATATTTGTTATACTTACTTTTTCAAATAGATAATATAAAAATTCAAAAGTCTAACGATTTATCACTTTTATTTTGCGAAGAATATGTATATCACATTTTGGTTAGCCACTCTTTCTTAAACTATAACAATTTTTTAAACACTGCATTTTAACTCAAACCACGAAGCTTTTTTTAAGCTTCTTGAAAGGTATTTGAAGATGATAAGAGAGAAGGAAAGGAGTAAAGAAAGAAGCACTTGCCCTGGGTTTTCTTATCCTTATTTAAAGGAAAAAGAGGGAAAGAAAATCTCTAACAGACTGAAATGGCTCAGGGGATTGGTAATGGGCTATGGAGTTATATACCTCTAGGTCACCATTTGAAATCTGGAGTTACTAATTAAAGACACAGCACACACTGTTATTTGTATTTTTAAGGTCTATAAACTTCTTTGGGCTTCTTGGTTAATGACTTGAATTAAATTGATTGTGAAAAGGAATGTCTGTCCTTGGATGACTTTAGTGAAGACTGAGGTAAGGAGTTGTTTTGCAGTATAATAGTAATGATTATGTTATTAAACTTGCAAAAATAAATATTTCAGTTCTGAATATATTCATTGAAACAATGCAGAGGTACTTGTTTGGAAATAGGGACCACACTAGAATATTTATAGGCACTTAATGATATCTATCCACTTACATTTTCACCTTTTCTTTTTCTATAATTAGCATTTTCTCAGCCCAAAACCCATATATACATGTATATGTAGGAGTCAGAACAGCAGCATAATATTGGATATGGAAATAGAAGCATTCATGATTGAGGACTTGAAAAGGCAGGAAGAGGAGGCCAGACATACTGGTGCATGGGTGTTTTCTACAGACCAAGGGGAAAAATAATCAATTAAACAAAAAAAAAAAAGTGAGAGAGTATTGAAAACCTTAATTCTCAATTTTAGCTTATGTTATACTGTAGCTGTACTTTAGAGAGTATGCTTTTATTCAAAGTTTAGAGTAAAAGCAATAGAATTTTTTATCACCCAAGAAAAGTCACTAGCAGGAAATCTATAAGTATTATTTTAAGTGATTTAGTTTTCACAGTAATTAAGAATTTGGTCTTGCAGACTATTTCTTATAAAGAAGTCTCTAATTGCATGGATGACTGAATTCACAACTCATTTCCAAAGGGTTTTGTAGGTACATAAAATTCAAGATTGAGAAACTGAAGATTCAAGATTGAGAAATTTGGATACTGCTCTAAATAGCCAAATAACCCTTTTGTCTCTTTTTCCTCGGGAGTCTATTTAATTGTTATATATATTAAATTGCTCAAAAATATGTTCTTTCACTTGTCTCGTCTAGCTTAAATTTTTTCACCAATCTGCACTGATTGGTACTGATTCTACACTTGGGGCTTTGTATCACTGTTAAGTTAAAAAGATTATTGCAATCTTTTCTCCCACGTTTTTATAAACATGAACAACATTCATATTTCTCATCCTATCCTACCTTTTTGGGACATGTTTTTATTATTTCTAAAAATGGGAAAGTGCATTACATTCTTGTGCAATTTGGCTATGCCTAAGCATAAGAAAAGATGGAGGCACCACCATATGCCCCATCAACTCAAGATTGGTCTGTCGAAAGTGGAAAACTAAACCTAATTACTTTCAAACATTTCTTGTTCGCTCTCTCTCTCTTTTCTCTTTCTCTCTCTTTTCTCTTTCTCTCTCTTTTTTTTTTCTTTTTTTTTTTTCTTTTGATCAAGCAGAATGCCACAATGAGGAATGAACGCAACATGTTCTTCTCTCCCCATGTCCAGCTGGAACCAGCCTCTGGACTCTTCTTTTTATCAGGTCATATCTTCCCATCATGACCAGATGGTACATTTGTTTCCCTCTTACTTTTCTTCTTTTTCTTTTTTTCTTCTTTCTTTTTTTTTTCCCCAGCTCAGTAGAAAGGTGCCCAAAACCATATTCTATTATTTTAGTGTGAGAGCTCTCTCTAGTGGTAAGGATATTATTTTCCTTTTGTTTGCCTGAGCAGTAAAATACCCCAAATGGCTGACCTTTCCTACTAAATTGAACCTGACTTTTTCCCTCAACAAAAGAAATGATACTTCATTAATACTGGCACATCTCTTAAAACAATTTCCTAGCTGTTCATTACATATTTTTTACTTACGTAATAACCTAAAGACAAGCATCTTTCAATTTAAAATGTTAAGGTTTATGTATGTTGATATCTTAAGACTGGAATCTGCGAATGCTTTGAGCTTCTAACGTCAGAAATTCATGTATGAGGAATGAGAGGCCACTGAGGATACGGGCTGTCATTCTTGTGATTCCTCATGGGAAGGCTTTGAAGAATTAACTCTTATTAGAATAAACAGGAAGGCCTGTCCAGATTACCCATTACAGGTGTAATTTAGGTTAGCAGGAAAGATTTCAGGTGACGAAAATGATATATTTTTAATTATATATTTTTATCAATGAGAGGCACACTAGAATTTGTCTTAAGGTATGAAGAAAATCCCATCATGATATTATTATTACTAAAACATATAATATAGGAAGATATCAAAATAACAGAAATGTGAAGGAACAGTAAAAAAAAAAAATACATGCAACTTTTATAAACAGGTAAAATTTGTAACTTTCAACATGCTTATAATTAGACACAGGATTGTCTAGCTTGGAGGCCAAATCAAATTTGCGAAAGTAGGAAATCCCATCAGAAAAATGCCAATGTTTCATATCCTCCCATTTCAAAATAAAGTTTTAAATCTGAAAAGAAAAACAAATCTAAAACCAAATAAAATGTTTAAAAGGTAAACAAAATACTTCAGGTCAATGAAAAGTCTTGATCTAAAACAACCTTTTTCACAAAATATTGGTTGAGAAATTGGACTGAAATGGAATAATTTGAACAGTTCTACCTACAATGCAATTTAAAATAACTTTTAAATTAAACATAAACACAGTTGCGTCTAATTTAACTTAGGACTTGATTAAAATTAGACTAGTCTCATTCAGATGTGTCTGTACAATAGGAAATGACTAGAAAATTGCCTAAATGTCAAGTTGCAATTTAGCTTCTAGTTTCTATATAGAAAATTATCCACAAATTCTCAGCAACAATGTAAGAGAATATATGCAGTGGTAAAGATAAATATATTTGAATTGCTGTTTCCCAAATTATAATTATCTTTAGAATTCCCTTTTTGCCATATTGTCCTTAAAATTTTCTGTCATTCTTCAGTCATGAGTATATCTGTATTCTCTAGCGATCCTCCGTTTCCTCAAGAGGTAGGTAAGAAAGTAAGAGTTAAGCTGGCAGGAGAAGACTGCTCTGCAGGGCAGATGCAGGGATGGGTTCTGGATGCTGTGCAGTGCACACTGTGCCTCATACCTTTTTACCAACAGAATTGATTCCCAAACTGCAATCCCATTTTGAAACCCTTCCTTAGCAGTCATGGTGGTGGGGAAACCCATAGACTTTATAAGAAACCCCCAAACATATAAATAACCCTATTCAAAGAATGCTGAGACTTGACATTTTCTCCCCAATGACAGTAAATTAAACCATTTCTTATCTGTAAATCATCTCAGATATTCCTATGATGAGCAAGTACTTGCAGTTTCATTTCTGCTTATCCTTGCAGACTCTCAAATCATTCTGAAGCCACCAGCATTTCTAAAAGCAAGACACATTGATTTCCTCATTATATTAGCAAACGGCAAGTTAAGCAAATTTCAGAACTCTTTTCAAACTCCAGAGTCTGTTCAGAAGTGATAAGACAAGACATCATATTCGACTCTGTAAGCTTTTGTGTGGAGATAGTTCTCAGCAAAAGTATTTCTGCCTAAGGAATAGGGGAAGGGGGGGAAGAAAGAAGAAAAAAAAAGAGAGAAGGAAAAAAACTATTTCCTTCTTCCAACTGGAAAGGAAAGGAAAGGAAGGAAAGAATCTTCAAATTCTTATTCATTTACTGTAACTGCTTTACTTGCTTTTTATATGCAGGGAAAACAGAGAATTTCATATGCTTAAATTGACTTTTTCACCAAACCTACCATGCAAAATTGTCCTAACCTCAAGAGTCCTTATCAAAGGCACACAGGCAAAATAAAATAAAATAAAATAAAATAAAATAAAATAAAATAAAATAAAATAAAATAAAATAAAATATCATGATAGCAAATTACTCTTGTTCACAAAAGAAAGTGACAATGATTTTCTCCTGAAAAAAGTTTAATACGGTATGTAATAAAATCGCTTCAACAAGCAAATTGTCTTTCCATTTGTCCAGCAAATGCTTTTCAGTCTGTTTATTTATTTTATTGCCTATTGACTAACTTTAAAATAATTACCACTTCTATTATATTTCATACGTATAGTTGGCTATATGTAGTTGCTACATTGCTAATACAGAGGAAATACTTGCTCCAGTGCACTGCAGTGTTTTTGACAATCCAGACTGAAAATACATTCCACTTCAGATTTCAGTATATGATAGTCATAACAAATAGTGATTACTGTGGCAATGGAATTATCTTATTGTGTAAATCCCACATCTCTTAAAAATAGACTTGAATGATTTTTTACAAGGAAGTATATGTGGGAAGGATATTTATCCCAAAATAACAGTCTCAATTTCTACTTTTTATCCAGTAAGTGCTACTTGAAGTGTCCCAAATGGAGATCTCTGTCATTGAGATAAGCAGAAAAATGCAATCACTTCATCTTTTCTTTCTCCATTTCTTTGTGTTTGTGCGTGTGCATGAGTGTGTGTGTTTGTGTGACTAGTGTCAATTCAGAAAAACTACTTCTTTATCTAAAGTATTTTTTTATATCAAATTATACCTCATATATATATACTCAGCTTTTCTCACAACCCATAATGCTTGAAATATTTTGCTGATGGTCTTCTGTGATCTGTGAGTAGAGAAGGAAATTCTACTTGCAGTAGCAGCATCAGTTTACACAGTCTCACCTTGTGAAAGATTATTGAATCATACTCTACAGAGGAAAGTTCTTCTTTAACAGTGCATTGTGTACAAGCACAAAAAGAGCAAGGTGTATGCAAAACAACATGGCTAACAAAGTCTAAATTATCTCAGTGGGAAAAAAATCATTGTCTAAACATCATTTGTGCAGCTTGACTCCTAATATAGATGTTGGGAAACTTCTGCTTAAGGCATCCTGACTGTCTTTTCAAAAAAATATATATTAAAAAAAAAATCAAATGTTCTTTTGATCTTTGGATGAATTCTTACAGCGTAGGGTAGTTGCACACCTTCTTTGTCCCGTGCACCTGGCTAATTCTATTTCAATTTTAATAGACCAAAACAGACATCTACTTTTTTACTCTACATTGATTTGCTGGGGAAAAAAATTGTGTGCTACTCTGAAGTGCCAAATACCAACAAGATACAAGGGTATATAAGGCAAAGTGGCTCTACCTTATATTTGAAAAGGTACAAGAGTATTTTAGCTAAAACATTCGGTTACACAGACTCAAGATATACTGACCTCTGCTCCTTGAGGCTTTGGCATGTGCTATGTACAGCAGTGAAATGTCTCCCACAATATTAGCTGTGGAGAAAGACTGCTGAGTTGACAAGGAGGTCAGTCAAATCCCAAAGCTAGAAATCGAACAGACTAGGTAATGAAGAACCAACAGTAGCTGAGCTGGAAGACGTTTCACCTACACACACCTACACAACCATTAAATCTTAAGGGTACAGTTTTAAAGGATGAAAATGCCAACGGCTGGTAAAACATAATGGTAACTTATAGAACTATAAATTAAAAGAAGGTTGTGAGTGATCTGAAAGGTCAAAAGAATATAAAATTGAGGTCTTTGGAGAGCCGTATGTTTCTGAACTGTGGGGGAAATTCTGCACCTTAAGCAAAAAAGGCCAAAACTTGTCATTAATATACTTTTCTTTGATAAATTGTTCTTTCATTTTTGATTCATGAAGTGAAGAATGTAGTGCATTTGCTTTTTGATTTGTGTGTGTGTGAATGTAACTTGAAAAATGAAAATCACATTATTAACATCCGTACTTTCTTTGTAAAGCGGAGTTTATACAAAGATTTCACGTGATTTAGTTTACTGATAAATACTATATTTTAAAACATTGAAATATTTAAAGTTATCAAATTCTAAGAATGCAAAAGCAATAAAACTTATGTACATAGTTACAAAATGTTAGCAAACAGAGTGATGGAATTTTTCTCTTTATTGTGGATCATAAAGTTCACCTTTACAAGCTGCTTTCTTTCAAGAGCTTTAGCTTTAAGATGCAAGCAGACACTCAAGATAAATTTACTTTTAGCAAATCACACAATTCATCCTAAAGTGTAATTCTTATTTTTTCTGTTGAAATGTTTTGATTCAAATCTAAGCCTTTATTTTGTGTAATATTACTGTCTTTAGTCATCTTTATGCATTTTCAGTCTGCTGGTTCAATAACCAATACAAAATTAAATGACTCTCTGGACATTTGTTTTTTTTTTTTTTTTTTTGCTTCTAATGAAGCAAAAAGGACTATTAGCATTGATATCATCAGTTAGTAACTTCACAAAGACTTTTTTTGACTATTTGAGTATATTCTTACATGAAAATTTGCAGTGTTTATGATCATTTGAGTTATACACTCTATTTGGTCTTTAGTACCTATTTTCCTCATTTAGATGCAACTTGAGTTTTTTGAATGACATCTTCCTAATTCTACCATTATGCTTCACTTTCCTGCTTAGTTATATTGCTTTCCTCTCTATCTATCTCAAATCCTTTTTAATAGCTATTATATACTGAGACTGTGCTCCCACTATGGCATTCTTTACTAATCTTGAAGCAATTTGTATGTATTTATCTTAATTACCTTTTTTTTTTTTTATCTTCTGTATTTTTGCATTGTTCCTCACAATGAAGTCTAAACAACACATGACATTTTCTTGTCGTTCCTTTAGAGATACTGATTTTGAGGCAGTTTTAGGGTGTTTAGTATTTACCTAAAAGCATAATTTTCTGGCAACTATCACTGTTTTTGATTTGAAAGTGTTAATACAGATTGGGCCAGATATCTTATTTCTCTAATGTGATTAGTTGTAGCAGCAGGCAGTAAGCTACTTAAAAATGATACATATATACATATTCAGCCAGAACTGAATATTTCTATCCTGATTCAGTAGTAAATGTTGCAAGAATAATTTTCTAAAAACAACTCCATCCCACTTCCTACTATTTTCCTCTAAATGGTGTCATACTGAATGTTAGGGATCAACAGAGCCAATTAACATACTAAGCAGTCAGAACTTTAATAAAGCTAATTCTAGGCATGAAAGGTAAAGACAAGACAAATACTTTATCCAATAGTATATATACTATTATTATTATTATCTGATCTAGGCTACTTCTAGCGGGTAATTAAAGTTCAAATTATAATACGCCAGTGTCCATAATTATTCTACATGTCTTTCAGATGTCTGTCTTATCAGTTCACTATTGATCTTTACAGGAACTGAGTTAAGAAAAGAATTATCAATTATCTTCACCTCTGAAGTAGAACACGGCTGAGAAAAAAAAAAAAAAAAAAAAAACAGAAAGGAAAATGAGATAAAAGGAAAAATAAAAAAAAATTAAAAAATGGAAAGAGAGAAAAGATAGGAAAAGAAAAAAATGATAAGGAAAAAGGCTAGAAGGGAAAAGATGGGAAGAGAAGGGGATGGGAAAAAAAGAGAATGGAAGCAGGAGAGGAAGACAAAGGGAGAGGGCTAGGAGAGGAGAAAAAAAAAGAGGGAGAGAGAGAAGAGAAGGACTATTCCCTTCCTGTGGAGATGTGGAGTTCTCTCCATGCCTGGATTCATGGAATTCAGCCTGGTGCAATGAACTAGAGAAGGCCTATGAATCTGAAAAAATAAATTAGTATTATTCAAGTAATCTCCTATTTGGTAATTAGTGTTGGAGTATATTTACTATGCATTGTTAAGGTTAAAGTGATGTGCATGCAAGGTGCTAATTTTAAATCTGAAATTTAATACAAACAGGAACTTCCCATTCAATAGCAAGACAATACAATTTTATGACAGCTGTAGTGCAACTGACTTCAAAAATGGTCAGTCTTTAACCATGGTGTGCTGATAATACAAGTAAAGACTGGATTTGCATAATTAGATGATGTAATATATTATTATCCATACAATTGGTAGCTGTTTTACACCAATTTTAATAGCTAGTTTAACTGTAGTTAACAGCATGGTTTTGTTCTGTGCAGAGGGTATTTCACTCCTAGTCAAGCCTGGAATACCCCTTGCTATTTTGCAGAATTCCCAAAGCCTTCTTTCAAAACAGTTATTGATGTTTTCTAGCCTCATTAGGTCCTTGCCATCTGCTGCCTTGATGACTTTGCAATGAAGGGTGAGTGATTTAGGATACTTCTTGACAGTATCAAAGATTTTCTTTTAACTTCCTTGTTCTGTACCCTGTTCTATTGATGAGTCCCTCTTGCTTTGTATCTCCCAATCAAAGTCCCTGCTCTCCACTCATTCACTTTCACTGTATGATATTTCCTTGATTTTAGCACTTATCTCCCCTCCACAATGCCTCATGCCTCATGCATTATCCATGTTTATTCTGTGTACCTTACTTCTAATCCTGATACGACACCCTGTTTCCAAGATCATACTTTTAAATCCTTCCAGTATTATTAACCTTATTTGTTTCTTTTTGATAATATCTCATATGTTATAAAAAATTGTTCAATAAATTTAGCATGTCCATCCAAACTTACTCTGCATTTTTATTGTAATTTATGCTTTCTATAGATATAATATTTAGCTTGTTATTTCAGAAAGCCGGTAGACAAGAACCTCCACATTACAGAACAATTGTCTGACAGTAATCAAAACACCAGCCCTACCTTTGTAGAATGAAATAATCATATGTATGAACAAGTGTTATTTAGCTATTGTCCATCTCCTGTTTAGTCTTTTCTTTTTTACAATTATGCTCTTGTGTGGAGGAATAAAAAGAAGAAAAAAATCCATATAAAGTCTTGAAATAAATAACACTTACAGCTTTATATTATGTAAAACTAAAAAAATAATAAAAAAAAGCTATATATATATATATTTGAAATACTTGAATTTGAAATACTTTACCAAACATCTTCAAGGTTTTTGCCTCCATTTCGCTCAAGTATCTGATAGGCAAGTAAGAATTTTTTCTCAGATGTTCTGTCTTTTTGGAGGATTACTCTCCTAGAACAATAGAAATTAATTGAAGACAGTCCAAAAGAGAATAAAAATAATAACCAAAGGTCTAGAAAATATAATATTTGATTAAAACTAGTAAGAAATAGATTGATTTTATCTGAGAATAGGACTCAGAAGAAATATGGCAACAGTTTTCAAATGTGTAAAAAACGTTAGTGGGGGCAGAGTAGAATAAAGAGTTTTCTTCATTCTCTGTAACTAAAAATAAAGGGTAAGGGCTTTATCTTGGAGATTCACATTGGAAATTAGGGGGAATATAAAAATATCTGGATATAAGAACCATTTAACACTGCAAGTGTATGTTGGGAGGGTCTAGGATTTCTGTCACAAGAAGAGTTTAACAAGACAAACATCTGTCAGGAATGGTCTGGTATATTTGACCCTCCTTATGAGGCAAAAAAAAAAGCCAATGTGATGCTCCTGTGGGTCAGTCTTATTGCACATATATGCAGTTAGGTCAACTGGCAATAGAGAATAGCAAGAGGCTGTTACTTTACAGGAGGTACGAACCTGTCTTACCTGCTACGTTGCTGTCTATATCCATGGAATTCTGGAAAGGAAAATTACTTCCAGAGAGCTAGCAGCAGATAACCAAAAGAATCAAAAGAAGTTTGGGGCAGGATCATCTATAATATAACATATGTAGGTAGTAATACAGCTCTTAGCTCTGGTACCAAAGCTGACCAAAGGAATCTACCAGAAAAAAAAGTAAGTTCAGCAAGATAGAAAACAGTCTAATAGTCTCCTCTTGCTTTTCCTCCTCCTACGCAGATGCAAATTGGGATAAAGACAGAAAGGAAATTTTTCTCCCAAGTTTTCCTTGCCAGTAATTGGAAATAATTAAATAGCCCAGCTTTCTCCCTCTATGACTCAGAATATAACTTGTATTACAAAAACTGTAATTTCTAATAGTCTAAGTACAGTTATTAAATGAAACTCATTCCTCTTCCTGCATTTCATATAGTTGCTGTTGTTCTCTGCAGAATAATTCCATCCAACAGCTTGGACATCTGGCTGTCAAATACCCTTTTCCAAATTACACACACTGTATATAGCCAAAGTTTCTAGAGATAATCTATACAGCACTCAAACTTTGTTTCAATTATAATCTTTTATTTAGTTCTTTCTTATTTATTTTTTTTCTTTAGATAGGTGACTTCATATGACTTACTTATAGCTTTATATGTATTTTATATATATATATATATATAAATGGAGAAAAGGACTACCTTAGCTTTCTTCAATTAAAAACTGGAGCATCTATCTTATGAGGGCAGACTAAGCGAGCTGGGCCTGTTCAGCCTTCAGAAGAGAAAACTGAGAGGAGATCTAATCAATCTGCATATATACCTGAGGGGAGAATGTAGGGAGGATGGGGCCAAACTCTTCTCAGTGGTGGCCAGTGACAGGACGAGGGGTAACGGGTACAAGTTGAAACACAGGAAGTTCCACCTCCATATGAGGAAGAACTTCTTTGCTGTGAGGGTGACAGAGCCCTGGCACCGGCTGCCCAGAGAGGCTGTGGAGGCTCCTTCTCTGGAGATCTTCCAAACCCGCCTGGATGCCACCCTGTGCCACGTGCTCTGGGTATCCCTGCTGGACCAGGGGGTTGGACTAGGTGATCCCTAGAGGTCCCGTCCAACCTCAACCTTCTGTGTGATCCCTAGAGGTCCCGTCCAACCTCAACCTTCTGTGATTCTGTGTTTTAGTTTGAATGTAGTTTTGCATTTAAATCCTGCTAACTCTATAGAACATAAATATAGAGTCAAATTATTTTGACAAATTACTTCTTTCTCTGGAAATAGTAATCAAATGAAATATCAATTATATTAGTTTTCCTTACATTTATGCCTTCCCTGTCCGAAGCACGGTTGATGGTTTGGTGTAGTCCTGCTATACCTCAAGCCTAAAGACATTTCCATATGCAGACATCACACAAGGCACAGGAGTAAACTGCATGTTGGGCCAGAAGGACTATATTACAGAAGAGATTACTTCAAAAATACAACAAAGTACATTTCATCTTCACTAATCTGTCGTGTATCCTGATCTTCAGGACCCACTTGGATGCAGTCCTGTGCTCTAAGTGAGCATGTGCAGGGGAGTTGGACTAGATGATCTCTAGAGGTCCCTTCCAGCCTTTACAATTCTGTAATTCTGTAATTCTGGATGTCTACCATTATTTTAGGAATAAGGTACATAGAGTTTAGGAGTAAGTTTAAGTCATGTGATAACTACAATTGCAGGGACTCTAGTTCTATTTTTGATGGTTTAGTTCTATTTTTAGCAAATTTTAACATTCAGTTTAATTTAATAGGAACCGAATATTAAGATCTAATTAAATGCCTACTAGCAACATCTGAGGAACTGGTTTTTGCTGGAGTCTTTCTTTGTGTCAGGGAGTGCTTGAGTATGTAGATGCTAATCTCTATCAATAAAGGCCTGGGATTGTGCCAATGATATGATCATAGACCTGTAAAAAAAAAAAACACAGAAAATCTTTTGGTTTGGAAACAAGTGATTCAGGATATGGCTGCTAATGCTTTCTTCTATTTCATTGTGATTCTGACCGCAAATGTACATTTTGTCTGAGCTCCTGTAATATGAGAGGTTTTTTTTTCCAATTTTTTTTCCAAAAAGCTGTATCCGTAAGTTACTACTGCAGAAAAGGCCACTTTCTACTGCTTTATTACCTGTAACATGTCCTCAAGAGAGTATCATTTTAAAAGGCTTCAGACTGAAAATAAAATAACCCTCACAGTTTTTTACCAAGTCAATAGGTTGCCTTTGTAGAGTGGAAAAAAAAATTGTTCTAGGTGAATAAAGAAAATTTCTGACTCTCTCATATGTGCAAAACCTTCTGCTTTCATCACATATACATTTTTTTCCCTTCATGGTTCAGTGCTTTTCATTTCTTCTAATCTGTATATGAACTCAGCTAATGTGTGCCCATGTCTCACCAGTTTTTCTGGAGGTGTTCAGATGATATTGATGCTCACTGATTCTTGGCTAATGGGCACCTATTTATGGTCAATAGTAGGCACTGTACAGCAAAAGTGGACAGAGCCCAGGAGTGCTTAGCTGGGAGCTGATGGTCTTTTAGTGAATGTCAGTGATAGTAAAGCTGAAGCCAAGAAATCTGAGGAAAACCCTACATGAAAGGCATTATTTTTGCTTAATATTGTTTGCTCAACAGTGCCATAAAAAGAATCTGTGCAACATCTCATTTCTTAGATTTTTTACTTATTAAAAAATCCTCTTGTCTTGTGAATATCACTAAAGACAGTAAAATGATTAAGCAACACCATGTTCTGCATATATCACTGACAAAATAAGGAGGGCAGGGAAGATGCCTGAGGGACACCTTGTTCGTGTTCTTTTACTGAGTCAATTCTAGGAAGATTTTCTGGTCTTGAGGATGTGTTTATTTCAAGGAAGTCTCATGCATTCTAGAAAAATACCCACAAACTTTATTTCTGGAGTTCCAGGAACACAATTACAAGTCTAGATATGTACATAGAAATACAACTCCACTTATTAGCCCTCACTTTGTAACTGAACATTCTTTTGTAAGTGATTCAGTCTCACTTGGAGTGGTGTATGGCTGTTTGGAAAGTCTTTTAACAGGATGTGACAATCTTGACATTAGCTGCCTCCGTAGAAACCAAGAAACAAATCATGTAGAGCTTAACAGATCAAAGGCAGCACCAGAAGTTCACACAGAGCTTTAAAAAGTGCAGATGCTGGCTAAATGAAACTGATTCTTCCTAGAGGAGTAAATATATTTTGAAAAGTTTTTTTGTGCTTACAGGATGAGTGGTCCATTAAGCACATTGCAGTCATGCAGTGTAAAACACTTAATGGCTTGGAGAAATCCTCTGAAGTACATTTGACAAAAGAGATGATAAGTTCCAGAATACATTAAGGTTTAATGAAGCCTTGAGGCACCAATGACAGTGAACTTTTAGGAAAGGTTTAATTTCACATACGTAATGAAAATTACTTCTCCACTTTAGTATATGTAAACTTATTTTAGGTTATACCTTGTACCTTGTCTACGTTGAGTTTTTAAGCCCATCATGCCTCCTTAGGTGACTGGAAGACACAGCTGAGGCACAAGAGATACACAGATGCAAGTGTTTCTTGTAATCCGATGTAGTTGCCTGCTTGCTATTATCAGTCACCAAATACTAAATATAAAAGAAGTGAGATAAAGACATGTTTTGGTAGTTTAAGTGTGAGAGATTGCTGAACACAGACATGTCTTTCCCGAGATCTTTCAAGAAGGGGGAAAATAAATCTTTCTTTGTGGGCTTCCAATATCCCTATCAGCTGCTCTCTGGTTATTATGATTCAGTATTATTATTCAGTTGGACTCAGGGCAGGCTCTGGTTGCTCATGCCTGATATGTGAAATATAAAAGCAAAGCTAAAGGGACTCATCAAATTGTTTTTACAAATGGCACCAGAGAAAAAAAAAAATTAGATGTCTGGAAGTTGAAGGTCTGTGTATTAGACTGCCATGCTGCATTATAAGCATGTACTTAGGCCATAAAACCTCCAAGAGCTGGGAGTAATGGACCTGGGTGGTAAGCTACTAAATATCCAGGAATTACTTCTGGCTGAAAAAATAGGTATCAGAAAGAAGAAAGAGTGACATGTTTGATGGCACATTTGTTATCTCTGATCATTCTTTATTCATCCTCCTGGAGATGATGGTTGGTCATCTGAGGCCTGGACCTGCTACCTAAAGAGTAGTAGCTGCTAGAAGAACTGTAAAAGGATAGTTCTACAAATGATATTTCATTTTCTGCCTTTTTGTTTAATTCATGGATTTTTGAAGGGGACGGGAATATTTTCTTCTTTTTTCCCCAAGACATGATGAGATGTGCTGAAGTGGAAGCTGGATGCCTAGTATTTTTACAGTAGTCTGTGAGTAAACACATAGCTGATCATATAGGTGTGTGAATAGTAATTGATGCTGTCTGAAGACCACTATTTCCAAAGCAGTCTGTGGCTTAGATAGATGTCCAGCTGTCAGTTTCTTCTGCACCAATTCAAAGAAGCTGAGTGACTTGCTACTGTGGTCTGAAAGTGCCCAAACAAGTTGACATATTCATGCTTGTCAAATATCCAAAGTCCTTCACATATCTCAAAGATCTGTGAAGGGTGAAAGAGAAAATTGCTGGAAACCAAATAAAACATACTGTGAGTGCAGTTTCTCCAGAAGTTTTAACTGCAGGTGCAAGCATGTTTTGCAGGATGATGGCTTCATTTATTTGTGAATAGTTGCAGACTAATTGTCTTGTCATGTGAAAAGGTAAAAAAGAGGTGGAACTGTGTGGACTTCGCTGTTATCAACATAAATGACAGAAGAGTTGTATCACTTCCTTTCAGTGTATGATCAGCTACACATCTTTTTAACAGTACTTTCCTTCAAATCCAGCAAGTTGTGAAAGCAATTAGTAGTTTTATATGCTATCACTGGAGAATTCAGCATTCACCCCTAAGTCCCTCCATTTTAAGAATGAAATATTAAAAACAGTAAACGTGTCAACATGGATTTTTTTTAATAGGAAATAACACTTCTCTATCACATGCAGATGTTGAGATTGTTTTTTAATTTATAATTTAAAATCATTCAGCTCCTGTACTTTAAGCTCAAGGTAAGATACTCCTTTCATACTAAATAAACTGATCCTTTTTCATAAAAGTCATATGGGACTGAGATGTTCAGTGTATATGAAAAATGTTTATACAAAAAAATAATATAAGACAATCTAAAATAAAAGATTTATTTATCTGTGCCCAGGTCAATTTGTGAAAGGTAAGACAAAAATATATTTTTCAAAATATAATAAAATTTATGGTTAAAGTCTTCAAATCATCCATATGACTAGCACTCATATTTTACTGATATAATAGTAATTATAATAGTATATATTGAGTGCATATGCAATGGTTTGAGTTTAACTCCCCAATGCAGTAAATCCTGGAAAAGATGCTGTATATAAATAGGAGACCACCAAGGAAAAAAAAGAGGCTAAGCATTTTTTTTAAGAGGATAAATAAAAATTATCCAAAATCAAGAGTGTATGGAAAGTAATGGGAGCTTGGAGTATAAAGCAGAGAATCTATGAATCACCTATAATATTGATAAAAAGGCAGTACTTTAGCGTCTATAATATGAATTGATGTATCCCACAAGAGTTTTGGTGGGAAGTAATCATGAAAGCATGACCATGTTTAAAAAAAATCTTAACTGTGAATTGATTCAGTGGCAAGATATATAGGATTTTGACAAATCTCAGTTTTGCAGCTTGTTTTATGTCCAATGTGTAGAACTAAAAGTGCTGAGAAATTTCAAAATGAGTGTTTTGCTTTCTTTTCTTTTTCACAGATATTGAATCCTCAAGAGCTCATTTAAGCAGTCTGTAAGATCCTGGCCATCCTGGCTATCCCATAAGTGGCAAGACCACATTCCTTGCACATGCAAATTGCATGCATTTCTGTGCCTGCATATTAAACCTCGTGTCTCTGCCACCATCCTGACAGCTGCTTAATGGCAACTGCCTTTGATCGGAGGACCTGGGTCCCAGTTGACTTTCCAATGACATCAGGTCTGTAGGTTTACAACAATCCTCACTGAAACTAACATAAAACATTTTATCTAGTCTCCACTTTTGTATGTGGCTTTGGCCAAAACTGAGACAGATAGTGGGCAGGCAATTCTATGGAGCTTGGTGCCAATATTCAACTCTGTCATGATTAATTTGGTAATATAGTACATTTCCCAGTCTTACATTAGTAATTACATTTTTTTTTTTTTTTTTGCACCAGTGTGATGGCATTTACTTACATTCTGCTTTGATTTGCTATGTGTCTCAGTTATTTTTCTTCCTGGACTCCTAGTTCTCCATACAAATAATTATTTTGGTGCCAGTGTGCAATGTCTCCATGAGTTACATCATTCTGGCACATATCCAGGACTTCTTTTTCAATTTGTCAAGATCAAAATCTC
>JAWLRI010000005.1:111355-159079 GCA_034781795.1 Crypturellus tataupa | reverse complement strand
AATATTAGAAATATATATATATAAATATTAGAAATTTCCTTCAATGACTCCCCTGGACTTGACCTTCACTATATCCATCAAACAAGTCTGCCTATCCAACAGTTCCTACTTCAGTTTATCACTGATGTGAAAACTGCTAGTCATGGTTCGGTACAGTGCACTTTGTTCAATAAGGGACACCAGGAAGCCTCACCACCAGCCTCAGGGTAAATTCCTTGCCAGCACACACAGCTACATAATAGTGTAAATTTGTTTCTGTCATATTGCTCTATTCTATTTTTCAAATGCCCCACCTGGGGTGCCTTGTTAACACGTGTTAGATACACTCCTTTACTTTTCTTATAAAAGACTGCATTTGGCAAGAGGTTTTTGCAAGCATCCTTGAATGAAAGCTGTAGCGTTTTTGTAGTACAGGATGAATGCCAAGGAGACAACTCCTCTACTTGCTGCTTCTCTTTACTTCTGTGAGGTCTCCAGTTAAATAATCACATAATAAACACTGAGGGACTGCCTTAGCAGCATAGCTGTGGAAGCATTGTTTTTTTTTGAACTCCCAACGTAGAAAAAAAATTTTGAGAGATCTCTACCCCATAGTTGATAATATAATGTGTGAGGTTGATACCTACACTAAAATGGGTAAAAAAAAAAAATGTTTTGAAAGTCATTTCAAAACTTAGTTTAAATATTTTGATACCTTTTTCTTGTCCTTCTTCCCCATTTATATTTTTTCCTCTCATTCTCTACTGTCTCTGCAATATATAGGATGACAATAAGCACAGAAAAGAATTATGGAGCAAACTTAAAAATTCTACGACTACTCTTAGCACATTTTTTTTTAGATACTCTACATACTTAAGAGAATTTGTCTCAATATTTTCAGACAATAGGATTGCTAAGAATAAAGCATATGCACAAAATATTTTTTTAGGTATCTTGCATATTTTACTTCTGATGTGTATTGATATGAATAAATATATTATAATGAATATATCTCAGTGGTTCTCAAGATCTCCCTCTCAAGAGGGAGACAAGCTAGTTAATCAGGAAACATATGATTTCATTTTGAATGCCATGGATTCTTTGACTTGGGCCTGGGTAGGGGTTTATCCCACTGTTGCCCTTCATTAGGTGCATTAAACACCCCCTTCTGCTTCAGACTAGCTCAAAGACTAATTGTGCAAATCTGAATGATTATGTGTGTCACTATGGAGCAAACAGTAAATCTTAACGAGCTCCCAGGCTGTGTATGTGCTGCACTGCACAGCACAAGGGAAGTGGTGGAGTCACCATCCCTGGCAGTGTTCAAGGCAACACAGAGGAGGAGGAAGCAGGGATAGTCTGTAAAAGAAAGAAACTCCATTTTGCACATTGAGCATTGGCCTAGCTGCTACCAAAATAGGGTCAAATTTCCAGGTTCTATACTCGGTGACAAGAGAGGAGAAGATAGATCAAAAACCAGGAAGAAGGTGACGCTTATCAAAGGCCAGCTCCAGTGGTAAGATTCCTTTATTCTAATAGGGAATTAATATTCCCAATTGGGAAGTTGAATGGTGAGTGAGACAAATTTGCCCACTTCCACAGAGATCTCTCTTGAATCTGAAAACTGTGGAACAGCTGATCCTGCTTCCCTGTGTTGGGCCAGGGTTCAGCTTTAATTTCACTATAGAAATATGAAGAATTAGTGCCCATGACTAGCGTCTAGGGGAGGTATCATGCTTCCACTCCGTTCTACCTAGTTTTCCAGGTGAATAGCAGTTTGCTGCAGACTGCCCTTCTGTAGAACAAAATCTTCTATTCAAATGTTTCTTACAGTTTTTCATAGCTATATGATAGACTAAGAACCATAACAGCACCCACATATAGTCTTTATAGCATCTTGGATTTAAATATATGTTTTGTATGCTATAATTACATATATATTTTTTTTTTTTAATCAGGAAAATAGAGTGTTAATCCAGTGTGCTACCTTAAAATGAACAAAACTATAAAAAAAAAAAAAAAACATAAAAAGGCTTCAAAAACAAAAGAAATTATTTTTAGAAGACTACAGAATGGTTTATAAGAACTGCATATAGCTTCTCTTAGTAAATGTCGTAATAAAGGTTCATTGATTAAAAGAAATTGGCTCTATTGCTCATAATAGCGTCTCATTGATTGAAAAGCATTGCCCATAATGGTTTCCTCCAAAGCAGCATCTGTTATGTATTAACCTTTCAGCCTTCAGAATCATGGGATATGAATTCCTTGCTCAAACTCCTGGTCAGATGACCCATCCATGACATTTAATAAATTGCACCTCTGCACATAGATTCAGGATTTCTTAAAAACAGGGCAAAATGCATTATAAAAGAGGCACATTATCCAAGATGCATGGTACAAATAAGTCCTTTATGTTAAAGCAACAAAATTTACTAAATTCGGAGTGTAAAGTTTGTTTTATTAAGTTTAGCAAACAATTTCTAAATTTACCATCCAGGCTTTCATGGTAAATAGCAATGTAATGATTGAAAATTGAATGACAGAAAAACTAGTGTGTCTAGTTTGTTGGGCAAAATCATAGGAGCATAAGACAGCTTGGGATTTCATGTTTGTGATAGTTACAATAATACAATAACAATAACTTTCAAATGTACATTATGTTTGATTATTCTATGCACACAAAGAATGTGCATAGAAACACATGTATTTATATTTTTCTGTAACATAATTTCATTTTCCTAATATTAAAATACACACAGAAGATAGAGTAATCAAAGAACTAAATTATTTTTCATAAAAAACATATGGACAATGTCATCATAGAGATTTGACTTTTTTTTTTGCAAAAAATATGTTTTATATGTTCTTTTTTAAATTCTATATGGAAATTATTTGAACATCTTAGACTATTAGCTATGCTAGCTCTGCCAGAAATGTAATAGGGTGTGGGCGGTGGGAGTGAAGGTTGGTGCTTAACATTAAATATCAATTTATTTTCTTATCTAATGAGACATGGTTCAAAAGGATTCATCGTCGATCCTGTTGAATAGCTGTGGTATAAACAATATTTTAACCCTTAAAGATATTTATATTTTTGACTCTACATTACAGGAACTGATACAAAACTTTGTAGGAAATTGATGAATTTATTAGAAATAAATTCCAGGGATTCTGGTTCAATTTATCGTAGCCAGACTAAGAGCCAGACTTTCACTAATAGAGGGAAACAATATACAGATACGTTTTAGGTAGTTCATAGATCTGTAGTGCCTTAGCCACATAATGGGGAAAAAAGTGGCTGAGGAATAAAGGAGAATAAAGAAGAAATTCACTACCATGCTGTTAATAGAGGAATATGCTTAAGTGCTCATGTGTTGGCTAATGCTAACAAGTGGGGACAAGAAGGCAAAAAGGAAAACAGGAGAACAAAAAGAGCAGCACATAGGAAATGAATGAGAAAAATAGCAGTAGACATACCAAAAAGGAGCTAATGGGAAGAGAAAGAGTAAATGAATACAGTATGAGCAAGGAGGGTCTGACAGTGTAGCTCCTTGTCAAATAGATTATCTGTGTGCAGCATAGCATAGGAGCTGCTAATATGCAGCTATTGCAGAGTATCCCCAGCTGGAAGCTGCAGGGTGCTGAGCTCTTTCAAAATCCTAAACTATTAAGTCCAGAGAGGCAAAAGTATTTATGTTCTTAAAGTGAGATTTAGGCTACTAGATCTTATAGCACCATCCTGACCTCCTATGCTCAGCTTTCACCTAGTGGTAGTTCAATTATCTAAACTCATTAATGCTCACTTTACACATGAAATTTTCCAGCATGCTCAGGGTCATTCTGTATACTTAAAACTGTCTCCATCTTGAAAGGTCTGAAAAAATCTGGTCATGGTGCAAGCTTAATAAGGACCCAAAAATTAGACAATTCTCTTACAAAGATTTCCAAGTATTCAGTGCTCAGAACAGCCTATCACGAATCTGCAGATTCAAGTTTCTCACAAAAGCAATTGTACTGGTTATATCTTTTAAAGGACATCTGGAGAAGGAACAGATGTAGTGCAACAGCTGTTGCATCTCACAGTTTTGCAGTAGTCTGGTGGGGAGCAACTGCTGAGAGACCTAGTTTCTGCATTGTCCCCTGCCTTAAGGGGTCCAAATTCACATATCCCATCTGCAAGAAGAATGTTGCCAAAACTACCAGTCTATAGCATAGCTTGGATATAGGTCTATGCATGCATATGAATCTGTTTTTCTAGTCTTACTGGAATTTATCCCACTACGTAGAATACATTTCAAGACATGAAGAAATAAATAGCACAAGCCATACTAGTTTCTCAGTGAACTACCTGTTCATTTAAGGAGATTAAGATTGTGAGTCATTACCTTGCTCCAAGAATAATGCAATTGCATCCCACAGTAGTAGGTTTATTCAAAATTAAAATAGAATCAAAAATAAAATCCAGAATTTCCTCCTTACCTTCTCACATTCTTTCTTCTTACCATTCTTTCCTCTTCTTACAATTCTTTCCTCCTTACATTCTCTTAGAAAGTAAGAAGCAAGGATCTGCATCTCTATGATACAACAACAACAACAACAACAACAACAACAACAATATATCCTTGACCCCAAGGTTCTGGGACCATAGTCTCCCTATCTTCTCTTAAAAGAGACTCACTGTTCAGGATGTAGTAATCCTATTTTCCCCTAGATGTTAATGTATTCAGCTACAGACGTGTGGAGATCTATAGATTTGGCTCATGCACTCACACCAATTTTATTTTAATTTTATTTGAAAATTCAGAGATATTTTAATGTTTAAATAAAAAGTGTCTGTTTTGGAGGATTGTATCTAGAATCACAATTATGTTAGTTCTAGTGCCATAAATAGTCATCCAAAAGCACAACTATCCAGTATGTCATTATATGTATATATAGTTATGTATAGGACCATATTTATATTCCTGTCTCATCAGTTACTATCTTCCAAAACATGGGATGACAAATATATTCATCATAGTCTAGTGTCAAGTACATTTTTTTGATGTAGAAGGAAAAATTGTACATCAAAAATTGTTCGATCTTTGAAAAAATTTCTTTCAGAAGGAACTAAGCTACCTCTTCTCAGAGGGATGCAATGTTATTAAATGTTGTATTACAAAAAGCATGTATTATAAGGCAGAAGTTCAGTACCATATATGATAAAACAACTTTTGAGGCTTTCAGCTGCCTATCCACACAAATTATAGCAGAGCTTTGGGAAGATAAATCACAGAATCAGAGAAATCTTGTCTTAAAAGGATCACAAGGGGCCATCTGCCTCATCTCAGAGCAGGTCTATTGACTAGGCCATTGGCTTTGAGCAGCAGAAACAAGAAAATCTTGATGCTTAGAGATCTTTCTAGCTCTACATAGTATGGCCTAGCAGGAAACTGTCTCCCTAGTGAGATTTTTTTTGTAACGTCCAACATGAATCTCTGTTTTGTCACAGTTCCTACTGAGATTTGATCCATCATCTTTCTAATTTCTAATCAAGTAACTGTAGGATGTAATTAGCAATTTCCTCTTCATCAGTAAGCTTAACTCCCTCATCTTCTCCTCCTATATGCCCCGAGACCCTAATTTTCTTGGCAGTCTCTTCCTTAAAATAAATAAATAAATAAATAAATAAATATACACTGGTGTTAGTGAATTTATCGGTTGTTTTCTTTGGGAAAAATATCCTGGAAATTATGTATATTTGGTTAGCAAAAATAAGTGTATTTTAAATATCACCTGTGAGGGGTCAACGTGGAGTGGATTCCCTCCAGATATTTCAAATTTTGTCTCCCAAATCCACTGGTAGATTGCATGCACCAAAATTACTAATATGAGTGAACTTCCACTTCCTATTCTGAGGCTAGTAGCATGGTAGTCAAGCAAATTGTACGGGTCTGCCAAATATACCCAGTTTCTAACAATATCCTTTCCTTTGAAAAGGCAAGATCAGGTTGAAACAGTAAACAATTCCTTTCTCTCTGGAAAAGGGTCCAGAGCTGTGATCAATATTTGTTGCCAGGGGATAGTCCTTAGAGACTCAGAAATTTATAGGTTATGAGAGCTTGTCCCTGGTTTATTAGAGCTCCTTGTAACAGTAGCCAGCTTTATTACACTTCTCCAAATCGGATATCAGCATGGAAAATCTTACATTTCAACACACATTCGTAATATCCTGCTTTTTTGCTTTTGGTTGATTGCCTCCAATCTCTAAACAAGTATAGCCCAGATAAATCACAAGTGCATGAGTACCACATGAGAACCACGATTATAACAAAGAAGAAATCTATCATCCAGGCTGACTTCACACTATAAAATTAGGACTATTTTATTACTATTATAACTATTTTGTACCCCAATCTTCAACAAATCTTCAATTAGGAGTAGTTGGTGTTAAAATGGCTATGGACCCAACTACTGAGTCTGGGATGATCAGGTCACTGGTGATTCTAAAAGACAGAAAAGGAAGAAGCTCACGGTTTCTGATTGACCATCATAGGGAAGTGAAGGATATAATTAGTTTCAGAACAGTGTGTGTGGTTATGCAGAAAACACGTTCAGGACTCTGGCCACCTTTGCATCATGTGGTTAAGGGAGTTCCTAAAATTAATAGAGGCACACAGACCTCCAGAGGAACGCAAAATGAATTCAATGACACCTCTGCATGATGCTTTGGGGAGACTTGTGAATGTGGTTTCTTTCCAAAATTGTAGTCCCCAAGCTTCAAGTTAGAAAAGAATTGTTAAGTATTTAGATGGCATAATTTTCCTGGTTAGGGTAAGAACCCAATTTTGACACACAAGACAAGCATTTTACTGTGAGCAGATAGAATTATGTGAACAAAACCAGTTCTGCTGCTAAGAACATTTTTGTATGAGCTTCAGGTCCCATATAATAGGTATTATTATAGGCAGATATTTATTATAGCAGCTGCAAACAGAAATGTTGATTATGTTATATTTGTTGTTTTGCTAAGTGAAAAAAGAGAAAAAAATCATCATGCAAGTAAATGTCACTGTTATGAACATACAAGGCAGATAAAGCTTGTTTCTGTAAAACACTGAGAAGTTGGTCAGAAAAGAGCTCCTAGCTCTCCTAACTCCTAGCAAAACCACAAACCACTGTTACTATTATGCTTCAATATGGTTATTGCTAATGAAAACACATGGCACAGAATACATCAGTATAATTTATTTTAAAAGAAAATCTCTTCCTAAAGAGAGGAAGAAAAAGAGAGTATGTTTCCCACATGGGAACTAGACACACATTCTGAAAGTGAAAGGGCAATGCAGGGCAATCTCATGACCTCCAGCATAATGTAGGCTATAGAACCACAAACAACGGTTTCTGCATCGGTCCTGTTACTTCTGCTTTAAATGCAGGTGATCACTAAAAAGCAGTCAAAATTGAAGAACACAAGTGAAGCATCCCGGGGTAAGTTGTTCACATAGTTAAATTATTTCATTGCTACATATTTTCATCTCTATTCTACTATGAATGTGACATATATCAGCTTCCAAATTCTGTTTCTTGTTATGCCTTTTACTGACAGATTAAAGATTCCTCTACTATCAGAAATATCTTTCTTGTGTGGAGTAAAATCAAGACAGTTCCTAATCTCTTAGATAAATTAAAAAGATGGAGCGTTTCTTTATTTTATAGAAGGCTTTCCAGACCTTGAGCATTTTTGTAGGTCATTTCCTGAATACACTCCAATTTACCAGCATCATTTTTGGAGTGTGGATCCCAGAAGAGAATATTGTATTACCCTGATGGCCTCATGACTGCCTCATAATAGGCTATTGGGAGGCATTCACATTCTATAGCTCTGGAGTGGTATAAATATATGAAAAAGGAAAACTGAATAGAATGGTGAAATCCATGCTGAGGAGCAGTTCAAAGGTTGTGTTGTATGTAGATTGCAGAAGTCGAGCTGGGCTTGACAGAGGCTTGGGTCTGATGCTGTTACTTTATTGTGCCAGAATATAAATACCATCTGGGAAAAAAAAAAAAAAAAAGGCTTAGAAACATCAGCAATTGCCAGATATTAGAGACTTAAACATTGAAGTGTTCCAGTGCCTTTGAAAGAAGTAAACTTTTGGAAAGAATGTCTACAAAAAATCTAATCCTTGTTTCTCAGAATGTGATTGAAACACTGGATAATAGAAAGAAGTTTTCAGCAGAAAGTCATATCTGGGAGAGCACAACCTGAAATATTTTTCTTTGTGTATGTCAAAGGCAAAAAAGGGTCAGATAGACCCTTTGTATTTGTTTGTCAAGATGAAATTTTTCTTTTTTTCTGTTTTTTTTTTTTCTTTTAATAAAGGAGGGGGGAACATACTTATCTCATATGCCATATATGCAGTAATAAATCATCTAAGTAGTCTGAATATTCCTAAAATTTTTCATCTGTGGGTCATATTTTTAACATCCATAGGTCTTCTCCAATTAAGAATTAGTTTTAGACTACCTGTAAGTTACATCTGTGGATGTGGGGAATTAATCTTCTACTCATTTTCTATCATTCTTACTTAACCTTTTTATCCAATCATTGCAGTATAAAGGAAAGAAATAAGATTTTACAAAATAGAAAATATGACACAGTAGGAATAATTTCACTTATCTCTGGTGATGCCAGGAACACAGCTGTTGTGGATAATTATATATGCATTTTTATATTAGAAAACAGCCCCAAACTTGGAAAGTTTTTACACTTTTCTGTTTTGGAGTGCTAAATTTAATAATGTCCTAAATGTTTTAAGATAATAGGGGGCTTAATTCTTCTCTTATGTAAGTGCTATCAATATTACTCTTAAACATTAATACAGGAAACAGGCTCCACAAATGTGCAAAAATAAGCCATTTGATTCACATGCTAAAATCATCTAATTGTAGCTCATTCTGTTTTCTCCTATTTACATCTGCAGGGGAGTAAGGGGTGAGGGATGCGTGGGTACTGCCAGCACCTTTTATTTTTCTTCTTGTCTGACAGTGACACAGTTTTCTTTAGCTGTTTTAAACTTGACTAAAAGAAAACATTCCTTGATATCATAATCCTTTTTCTTCTCAATTAAATAATGGAAGGCACATTCAGAACATGATTGGAGCCAGCCTCCTGGGAGGTGGTATTTTAAGCTTGCATCAAATATTAAGACAAATCAGCCCTAAATTTAGCAAAACAGAGATACATGGTACAGATAATCTCAAGTTGTATCCTTGTTGCATGTTCCTCTTATTATTGTAGTTCTCCACTGGAACTCCACTGCTTCCAAGAAAGGTAAGGAAAATACTGCCATTGGCTGAATGAATGACTGCCTAAATTCCAACTGTAGCATCTTGCACTCAGGTCCTGTTCCCATATTTAACGGTAAAATTCCTAATGGCTTCCAAAATTGTCTTGTCTCACTCTGCAAAAGAATCCCAAGTTGCTTCTTAATTTTATAGTGTGGATTTAATATGAAAATACTGTAAAAACCTATTAGATATGACACTATCAACTACTTAACTTTGCTTCATATTTCCCTGTGCTATGATACCATATATTACTTTAAGCAGGCTGAAATCAGGTGAATTAAAGTGACAAGCAGAAGAGAACTTTGGGATCCCCAGAGCTGTCAAACAGGAAAAATTGCCTTATTCCTTACTTCATTTTAAGAAAATATTATTATTATTTGGCCCTGAAGTATTGCAGCCATAAACTGATAAAATTATCCAGAAAGGCCTTAGAGACATCTGAATATTCCCAGTTTGAATAGCAATATGTAGAGGAATAAATTTGCATTTTTAGTAGCTTAGTTCCACTTTCTATAACCCCTAAAGGGCAATGTTGTTCAATACACTTTGTCGGAGCAAAATATAGCTGTTAGTGTGTTTATTTAACTAGCTAATGCTCGTGTTCGTATCTGCCACTTAAAGACACTAATGCTGCTTTGAGCTTATTGTCATTTGTTTAATATTACCTACAGGGAAAGGAAAGAGATTCTGTTGCATGTTTGAAAGTCTTTACTAATACACTAAGTAGTACCTGATCTTGCACTAAGATAGGGTCTCTATCATGTACGTATTGCAACAAATGCTTTCACATGCAATAAAGGTTTCCTTCACAATCAGTACTGTTGGACCTGATTTCACAAATATTTCTCACAGAACAATCACAAAGGCTGTTCACAAAGTAATCATATGAAGCATGCACTGTAAATCCTGTTTTACTGCACATTAACTTGTGTCTCAAGGTCTCAATGGCATATGCAACTTCCCAAAGTGATAGACTGCTCCTGGCATATCCCTGTAACAGAGGGTTGGACGCATTTATACTAATTCCCTGATCCTCTCTACCTTTGCAGGTGTGTCATAGTCAAAACAAATGGAAATGACTAACTTGTCTAGTGATGCAGGGTTATTACTTATATGTAAAATTTTAGTACTGCCTATAGGATGCAGGTAGGGCTGAGAAATGCAGTCTTTAAAAACAAGCAAAAAGAACTGGTCTCTGTGTCAGAAGGGCTCCTACTACTATAACAGCAAAATGCAGCAGATGAGCAAAGAGCGAGTGGCTAATACTGAAGGATGAAACCAAACTGTTGACTATAGAAGAGTTAATACAGTCCATTAAACACCTGAGTAATATGGTTTGAGTGGAAGCCCTGAATAAACAGAATGAAAAAAAAAAGGCAAAATATACAGAGGAAAAGATAATTTCTTGAAGATTACAAAATCTTTATAAAATCTTTTAAATACTTACTTGTATAATAATATATATATTGCCAGAGTTTTGGGTAGGCAGATTTACTCATGGTTATCAGGAAGATGAATGCACTTGAGAATGCAACTACAGAAATCTTTAAATTAGACTAAAAACTTGTTGATTGCTATAATATAGTTTGTTCTACACACAACATGCTTTTACACTGACGTAGTCAGTATTTTCTATCCCATTGAGAAATGTTAGTTAAAAAAGGGGGCGTAGACATTCCTATGCAGTGGGCGTTCTTCACTTGAAGTCCATGTGGACACTATGAAAACCTGACAAAGCCCTGAGACTACAGGGATTGGAAATTATTAATAGGGTTAGGTCTGAGATCTTCCCAGACTATTTGATTCCACAGGAGAAGTGAATGGCATTTCTCCTTGACAGACTTGACTATTTGTGAGTTTAACCGAGCATGGTTACATTGGTCTGAAGTTTGACCTTTAAACTTGTTTTGAGGATAAACAATGTCCATTATTTATCCAAGGTCCAACATTATCAACCACCACCCTGCACTCCTGGCATATTTATTTTAGCACATAGTAAAACAAGCTTTGCAGTGCTGATAACCTACTCCCCTCACTTACCTACACCAACTGCTTGGTTACAACCTATTACTTACTCATAACAACTCTCCCCTCTAGCTCTCATAGCAACACAGTACACTTTACTGCACTGACAAGCAGGATATTTTGCAATACATTCTACCAGCCAGCTGCAACCTTCAAAGTAAGTCATATCCGCTTGGCAGACATATCTTCCAGGATCCCAATTTGTTTCATAGAAGTTGGGTCAAATTCATAAGGCACTTACTACATGAAGTGTATAACAATGAGTCTTGTCATAACGCATCACTTCTTCTGTATCCCTATTCCAAAATACACTCTGCTGATAATTTGCAGTTCCTTAGGCTAAAGTTAATGTCTCCTTTTCTCTTGGTCATCTGCCTGGTGCAAGGCTCCAGAATGCAAGGAGGCAGAGAGTAATCTAAGCGTTCAAGAAGTGATTGATGGCATCAGTACTCTATGCCCCTTGCTGTCTGGGAGGGAAACATGTTCCCTTGTACTTTCAATAAGCAGGCACAAGAATAAGATTCATCTTACCATATATAGCTTTTGTAGTGCAAAATTTGATGATTGAGCTAGTTCCTATGATCCTTCCATAGACAGTGAATATCTTTCTGTAGAACCGTTAGGGTCTGGATTCCACTTCTTCCTATCCTAAAGTAGACAGAAAAAATGAGTCACATGATTTATACCCTTACAATGATCATACGACATTGTAGATTTGGAAGAGACCCTCAAGATATTAGCTCTATGTAGATGTTCACAACGTAGACTTCATGATAAGATTCAGTTGACTAAAAACAACTGTCTCATGCTTTCTGATACTATTGGAAATGTGTTATATCATGGCTGTCAGCCCCAACTAGATATCTACCCAGATGGAGACTTCAGTCGTCACTATATGCCTCTGTTTAGGTAACAGAACTATCCTCCTAGCGTTCTTAGAAAAGTATTCCTCAAGTGCTAAAGGGCATAGCCTCTGCATATCTTTCAAAATAACTGACCATCACAATGATTAGTCATTTCCAGAATGTATCTATATAAAAGAACACATTCCTATAATGATAAAGTCTTTGGCCTTCTGTGAAAAGCAGAAAATAGATGTATATCCAATCAATAGCCAGCATATGAAAATTCAGTCTATACAAATACACTAAAGAGATCTTGATCCTATACCTTAATATTAGGAGTCAGTTATCTGTTAAACCTCCTGACTTTTCAGGACCTCCTTAAGGGAATGGCAAAGTCATCTGAGGAAACTGTGATATGGTTTGTGTCCAGGATAGGGTAAGAGAATGAGATTGGTAGTGCCTGTGTGTCTCCATGTGTTTCCATCTCTCCCATTTATTATGTCTTACAAAAATCTGCTTATGTGTAGCATCTCCTTTATATTATGACTACCATGTACGATTCATACTATGCTGGCCAGCACAATGGATGCTTGGAAAGGACCACAGAAGTCTAATTTTTCACTCTCATTTGTAGAATCTATGGCCTTATTGTTGTCTATTGTTGTGATAGGCTTCACTCAACTAATTGTGAGAAAATACCAATGTCTTCAATGGTTGAATTTGAAAAAAAAAAAGAAAAAAAAAAAAACAGAAAAAAACAGAGGTTCAAAGATGTACCAATTACTAAAGACTCTGCTTTAAGACTACACAACACAGTGGAGTAGCAGTTGTTGTCAGTTTAATAGCATTAAATCAATGCAATTAAAGAGAACAAACTACATCTATGGAACATGGTGTAGGCATGGGCATTGTTTTGCTGCTAAAAAAAACCCAGACAATTCTTTTGAAAGAACTATTCACAAAACCATCGAGAAATGGAAAGACGTATAATTGGATAAAAAATCATGTCTTTTGTTCATTACCTAAAAGGTTAGTAATAATTGGTGGGTCCATCATGTAAACACTCTCAGAACTTGCCATATGTTAGTGCCAGTAAAGCTACTTTTATCAGATTCAGTTGGCATAGGAATAAATATGGGAAAAATATAGGATATTTTTTCTACTAATAATTGTTCACAGTTTCATTGCCCTCCTTCTTTCTTCCTTCCTATTAAAAGCATTTTGAAACTTTTCCATTCAAATGCAGATTATGACTACTACCTCAATATTATATGCACTCTTTTCATGAATAGTTTGCAAAATATAAAGTCTAATCTTCTTGTGCTTGAACTGATTTAAAAAAAAAAAAGAAATAGTGGTTATTTAAAAATGCTATTGCTCATGCAGTTTTAACCTCTGGAGACTATGTGGAAAAATGGATCTGCTTGCTTTCTTCTACTCAAAGGAACCATTCTCTTCAGAAATTTTGGAAATGAACCTGAATTTCTCTCTCTTTTTTTTTTTTTTTTTTTTTTTTTTTTTTGATACTTTGGACACATAAATGTGAGTAGAAGTACCAACTGTCCAATAGAATTTTGTCCAGGAAAAAAATATTATGTAAATAAATCTCCTGAGCAGTATGGACGCGTGTTTTCACATCCTGCAGAGTTGCAGATAACTGAAAAGCTGGATTTCCATTTATACTTTTCATAGACACAAAAAAGTTTCTAATAGTCACCTTTTTCATAAGAATCATGGAAATACTGAAGCTTTTGCCCATCCAAGTTCAGTTTGCATATACACTGACCTGGGCTATACGCAATTCCATGTACAATTTTTCCTATAACCTAGTTCCACAAGTTCATATTACTACATCTAGGATCACTGAAGAGCAGCTTAATCTGTCATTCCTGTTCTACAGGCAGTTTCAACTCCTTCTGGGTAGGAATTTTATTAGCACCATGGTGGTTGGCAGCAAGACCCTCCAAAGAAAGATGGTGCGATAATATGACAGTGCTGTCAGGACGAAAGGGATAGACTAGGCTTGGCACTGTAGATCCCCCCCAGAACAGAAGGACAGATAGAGATTAGAGTCCATAGTAAAGAGGCAACACAGATAAAGGATTTTTCCTCAGGCATTCCTTAAGCATGGGTTTGAGTCTACACGATGTAGGGATTTAGGGAGATAATCCACAGATAAGCATGGAGAAGAAAAGGTTAAAGGGAAAAGCTGATTTCTGATTTAACTGCCTAACAGGTGGCTGTAGAGAAGATGGATCATGACTCTCTGTAGTCAAAGGGGACAAAAGTATCAAAAAGAATCGAAGTGATGAACAATAGCTGCATCAAGGGAAATTCTGATCATACAAGCAAATAATGCAATGCTAAATACTGAAACAGGCTAAAAAAAAGCATAGGGAATCTCCATCCTAAGAGATTTTTGTGATTTGGATACCACCCTGAGCCACCTGATGTAACTTTGAAGCTAGATTTGCTTTAGACAGGGGCATGGACTTGACTCCAGAGTTCCCATCCAGCCTGAACTATCCTATATGCCAGTCTCCGATCATGTCTGCAAGACAGTCTATCTACTGAAGAAGCTTACGTATGCAACAGTAGATGTAACGCTCTGCTTCTCATTGCTTCTAAACACTATAACATACACAGCATACCTCGAGCAAGTTTACCACAGGTTTTAAACACTTATAATCCTTCATTATCACCATTTAATATATCTGTCACTCTTTGTGACACAATAGGAGAAATTCTGTGCACTGTGCATCTTTCCTATCAATATTTTTGTACATCCAGATTTTGTGCATTTTTTGCCATCAAGCATGATTCTAAATTTAAATTACAAAGTGCCATAATATTTCTGTTTAGACAAGTTAGTCCTGTCATTCTGTGTTCCTGAATAAGCTTGCAGTACATCTGAATATGGTTAGAAAGATAGTTTATGATATTGAGTGCAAGATAATGAATTCTATGAAAGAATGGTTGTCACACTGGCTTGATCTCAGCACTATTTAGAAACTATTATTTAGCTGTTGGCAGAAATTTCTGTATTTTGTTCTTTTTTTTGCCTATAATCTTTGGAAAATGTTTTTAAAACACTTTAGCTACAGCAGCTGGTTGGGTTTTTAGAAATGTTTCGCAAAGACTGCATTTGATCTGCTGACGAAAGTATGTATGGTGATATTATGAAGTACTCTATTATGAAGTATGGTATGAAAAGAGTAAAGAAGAACAATATTCTAAATTCTGCAATTACATTTACTCAAATATAACAATAACTTCAGGAATGGATGGGATTTCATAGAAAAAAATATTTCAATATTTTCAGAAAGCAGCACCAGCGCTAACACCAACTATTATTGGTCCACTGCATACAGTTTCAATTAAATACGCAAATTATAGTTGTCTAATAAAAACTGTCAAAATCTAGTAAAACAACATCTAATTTTAATTTTTCAGTTACATACTATAGGTAAGTACTGTCTGTAATTCTCTACTAAATACAGTAAGCTAGTTATATGTCCCTAATTTATAGCCATTGATGTTCTAGAAGTGCCTTACATTCTTCTTCCTTTTATTTGTGTTGATCCCTTAAAATACACTTGTAAAAAGAAAAACATATTGTTTAGTCTTTGTTTACTCCCATACAAGGAAGGTAAGAATTCCAGACTGACTGGAGGTGGGGGAAAGGGAGAGAAATAGCTATAAAATTTTGTTTTTCACTTACTTTTTTAGCTAGCTTCCATATAACTACATGTGACAAGTGTTTTGCAGCAAATTCAAATGTGCTGCCACTCAGAGGAACCTGGACAGGATGGAGAGTTGGGCAGAGAGGAACCTCATGAGGTTCAACAAGAACAAGTGGAGGGTCCTGCACCTGGGGAGGAATAACCCCAGGACAAGTTAGGAGTTGACCTGCTGGAAAGCAGCTCCGTGGAGAGGGATTTGGGAGTCCTGGTTGACAACAAGTTACCCATGAGGCAGCAATGTGCCCTCGTGGCCAAGAAGGTCAATGGGATCCTGGCTGCATGAGGAGGAGCATTGCCAGCAGGTCAAGAGAGTTGATCCTGCTCCTCTCCTCGTCTCTAATGAGGTCGCACCTAGAGTATTAAGTACAGTTCTGGGCTCCCCAGTACAAGAACGATATAGGCTTCTAGAGAAGGTCCAGTGTAGAGCTGCAAAGATGATCAAGGGACTGGGGCATCTATCTTATGAGGAAAGACTAAGCGAACTGGGCCTGTTTAGCCTAGAGAGGAGAAGATTGAGAGAGGATCTTATCAACATGTACAAAAAACTGAGGGAAGGATGTAAAGAGGATGGGGCCAAACTCTTCTCAGTGGTGGCCAGCAACAGGGCAAAGGGTAAAGGGTACAAATTGAAACACAGGAAGTTCCATCTCCATGTGAGGAAGAACTTCTTTCCTGTGAGGGTGCCAGAGCCCTGGCACAGGCTGCCCAGAGAGGTTGTGGAGGCTCCTTCTCTGGAGATCTTCCCAACCCGCCTGGATGCCACCCTGTGTCCTGTGCTCTGTGTGTCCCTGCTGGAGCAGGGGGAATTAGACTAGAGGTCCATTCCAACCTCAACCATTCTGTGATTCTGTGATGATGTGAAATCTAAATATAAGTAAAGAAGAACTGCTTGACATTTAAATAGATATGTACATAAAAATCAACTTGGTTCCTCTGGACAAAAAAGAGCAGGAAGATTCTGCTTGTACTGGATACAAGAACTACTCAATATCATGGTTTACATTCATTTTATTTTTTTTCCACCACTACTTTTCCTGTGTTGCATAATAATACATTTCCCTCTTTTTTTTTTTTTTTTTTTTTTTTAAGATATTAATTCTGATCAACTGTCTTCTGTGGTATTTGTCTTTGATTCTTGATGCTTCTGTTTTGAAGAATGCGTGAAATTTGAATCCCTGAAAGCTTCTCTTCTACATTTCCATCTGTGCAAAATTTAGGATTAATGGAAGGGTTGTACAACTGATCCTTGTGACACATGACTTGCCAAGAGAAGATTTTGCAAGGTCTATTATTTACTATGCTTTTAGGTTCTCTCCCCTCTCCACCATAAAAATGTTCCTGAAATTACTCAAGTGGTGAGACTCTGAAAAGCACATTCCTTATGTGCTCATAGTGCTCCTGCCATGCCTCTCTTCAGTCCATTCGCATGTTTATCCAGGTGTATTCATCCCCAGTCAGGTGCTTCAGGCCCACACAACTCTTGATCTACTGCGTCGCTAAGATTTTTTGGTTGCAGGAACGGAGATTTAAACTCTACCTTCCTTGAAATTGCTCCTTGCAGCCACAGCAGTTAGTTACAGAAAATAATATGAAGCTGAACACAGGAATGGAAAGAAGGGTTGAGTAGTAAAGAGACTTTCCCTTCTACATTGTCAGTTCTCACACTGTCATGCTCCAGAAAAGTAAAGCAGAAGATTAAACTACAGCAGCAGCAGTTAAGACAAGAAGTGCCAAAAGTGTTTGGGAAAAAATAAAGATGGTCATAGAGTTGCTACAGAGGTATATTGAGGAGATTGTGCAGCTGATAAAACCTGTTGAGATTAGAACTGAAATCAGAATAACTGAGGTTCAGCATTCTTGTGATAGTCTGCAAATGATGTGAACCTGAGTATTTTACCCCTGCTGACAGATGGTCTTGTGGAAGAATGGCCTAGAAAAGGGGAAACTTAGAGAAAACCTAGGGCCTAACAGAAGTTTTGGCATTACAGGAGCTTGCTTGGGGTGATACACATCCAGGATGGCTGGTATGTGCGGAATCTACCTCTCCACGATTCCCCTGGCAACACAATCTCCCCTCCAATAATAAGAGTAAATGAAGAGTGCAGCAGAATGGAGACACCACGACCAAACTTTGCTGGCTTCCCTGTGGAGTGGATAATCCATGGTGCCATGCAGACAACAAGTGAATGGAGGGGTGGAGCGGAGTGAAGACACCGCGGCCAAACTCTGTTGCACTCTCTGCAGAGGTGGCAGCCTGGTGGTACCACACAGCTGATGAGCCATATAGTGCGATGTCTGGTGCTGGAACAACAATGGTGGCAGATCAGTCCCTTCTGATAAGCTTTGCTCAAACTTCGCCTCCTTCTAATCTCATTATAATACTGATCCCACTGAGCATGTTCTCTAGATTTTCAATTAACTTGGGAGACTTTTTTACATCAATGAATAACGAAAGCAAACATGACTAGAGTCACTCAAGATCCACATGAATGTTAAAGAAAATATATAAAAGGCAAACTAGTAAGAGGGACAGTAAGAGAGAAGGACAGAAAGGAAGAGGGAAGATTCCATCCTAACTTCTGGGTCAGTCGACATGCTGAAACTCCTTTCCTCCCCTCAGGTCAGAACGCTGCCTGAGGAGACTTGAGACTGAGAGCCCTCTCCCATCTTCTGGGGTGAGTGATGATTGCACATTTGTACATCAGAGCTAGCTAAAAACCCCATGCTATAGTAGAGAATTTCCTATACTGACATCTGAAACCTGCTTTGGAAATGTTGCATTTGAATAAATCCTGCTGTTTGTGAACTCGACTACTTGTTTGGGGGGGCGGGTGATCAGACCTACAGACTATTCGTGAATCCGATACTGCCAGAGTCGAGTTTATAGTAGATTATACTATTTGGGAACTTGATTTGCTCCTAGGAAGGCAGTCGGACCTACAGTCACAGACTGTGTCAATCATCTGATTGATTTGATATCTCCTTCCCCCGCTGCCAGCACTACGGCTTTCAAACTGCAACGTTTTCACAGGTCTGTGGTTGGTCACTCTCCAAATTGCACACTTCACTGTTCTTGTGATTGCTTTTCCTTATTTCAACAACCGAAGCTGTAATGTAGCCAAAGGTTTCAGACATGCTGATAAAAACAGGAGTCAGTATATTTCCATGTCACTATTTCATATCATTTAATTCCACATTGATTAGAGTATGCAATTGATACTGACTTGCCAATCCAAATTTTAATATCTAGACTTTTAAAGTAGAGTCTATTTGTACAACAATTTATTATATTATACCTAATAATATCAAACTGCAATGTTTTATTATATTTAATATATCTGTCATAATACTATAAGAATGTATAGTTTTATACTAATATGAGATACAATAAGCACAAGTATTTTCAGAGTTCCGTAAGAGTCCCAGAACATATGGACAACCAAGTTGTCTATAAAGTAATCATGCACTGACAGTTATTTATGTATGAAAACATTCTTAAGTATATAAATCTTTTTTTCTTGGCTCTTCCTATGCTCAGTATATTCATCTGATACTATATTTCAAGTATTTATGGTTGTAGATAAGTTGCTTAATTTACAGTTTGTTTACTTCTTAGAACTAATTCTATTAAGCTATTAACAAGTGCATATATATGAAAACTAAATGCTTTGACACTTTAATATTAATAAAATAAACAGATAATTGCACACATTATAAACAGTTTAATAAAGTCTGTCTCCTCAATTGGATAGTCTGTAAAGTATATATTTATGCTGAGTGCTAAATTAATTGGATACCTTGGTAGACATAAAAAAACTTTTCATTTTTTCCTAAGATTTGTATTTTAAGATTATGTTGAACATATGCACATAATATAGAAATAGATGTCAAGTTTTAAGACTGAGAGCATTTAATCACGTTTAATTTGGGAAACATATAAGGCTAGATATGTAAACCACTACCTAATAAAAGAACAGAAAAGCACTGATTTACACACTATCAATTTAAATGTACCATTGCTTAGTTGAACTTAAATTCTGACCTCATTTTACAGTATTCTTTGTTTTGACCTCTGTTTACTTTACTCCCTTGTTGTCATCTAAAGTTGCATTGTTCTTGTAAAGAATTCCATTCAAATCCACACAAAGTGAAGCTTCAATCTCAAAACAAAAATTCTCTAAGATAGAGGTGAAAGAGATATTTCCTTTATTTTCCTTTAAATAAAGACAAATCCAATTACTTTCTTTGCACTACAAAAGAAAATAATCCCATCAATTTCAAAAGCATTATATTGGTATAAAATCTGGCTTAAGCACTGAATGAACATAATGAATGAATCTAATGAATGAACTTAAACTCTATTTGCCAAGCTTCTCTGCTCCTAACCAGTTAAAATACCTTTTAGAGGGAAACTGATCTGCCAAATGTTAACATCATTCTACAATGATATCTATGTGCTCTTCTCATTAGCATTTTATGGTTGCTTACTTATTTCTTCTGGAAATAGAAGGGGGAGTGCAACCATTCTTCTGATTACAAAAGAATTCTAAAGTCTTGGATTTGGGAACTGAGTTGAAAGTATTATATAACAATTTTCTGAGAGGATGAACTTCTTAGAATATTCTATTAGTTGTTCTGAATTAAGAAAAAAAGTACTGAGAAAAAAGATCATTTTCCAGGACTCTCTAAGCAGGTCTGAAGCATGGCCAGACAAGGGAAAGTACAGAGGAAAAAAAAATACATAAAATGATAACAGTTTCCTTAAAAATACCATGCAAATCTTTTTTTTTTAATTAAATGGGTTTTGGAGAATTCCAATTAATTGCATCTGTCACTGAAAAAAAAGGATTTCTTATTCATCAAAAATCTCAGTTGATTATGTTTAAATAATTTCTACATCTCAATCAAAATCTACAAAACAAAATAGGACATTTTATGCTCAATAGGTACTGCGTTTTAAAATTTTGGTACATTAACTTTTATTTGTGATTGTTTAAAAAGTTGAAAATAAACATTGTGATGATGACAGCATCACAGAATGGCTGGGGTTGGACGGGACCTCTAGAGATCACGTAGTCTAATCCCCCTGCTCCAGGAGGGACATCTAGGGCATGTGGCACAGGGTCACATCCAGACAGGTTTGGGAGATCTCCAAAAGAGACTCCACAATCCCTCTGGGCAGCGTGTGCCAGGGCTTTGTCACACAAAGAAATTAAATTCTTCCTCACATGCAGATGAAATTCATATGTGTCAATTTGTACTCCTTACCCCTTATCCTACTGCTGGCCACCACTGAGAAAAGCTTAGCTCCATCTTCTTTACATCCTCCTATTATCCCCTCAGATATTTGCACATGTTGATAAAATTCCCTTTCAATCTTCTTTTCTCCAAGCTGAAAAAGCCCAGCTCACAATCTGATACATCTTTTTATTATTATTTTTTAGTTCACCACAAACAACAGAGGCTTCTACTTATCTTACTGTTTGGGACATTCCAATTTTTTCTTGTACCAAGAGTGCAGTAGGAAAATGCTTAGCCACACCGCATTAGCTAGAGTATAAGAAGATGCTACTCCATCAGCTGTGGTTGTGTGTTTTATAGACCTGTTAAGGGTCCGTGATTTTTTCTGATCTGCCATTAGGATGATTTGATCTTCTCTGTGCTGAAGAATCTCTTCCAATTAAAGAAAAAAAAAAAAAGACTTTGCTATATATGCCTTCTTTTGGATAATACAAACCATCTGTGTGTGTCTATTATACATGCCACTTTTCATCTGGAAATACAGCTTCAAATCTCCATATTTAATAAACCATTGTTACATTTAACCTCACAACTCATATCTAACTTCTTCTATCAGTTGTCTGATAGTTCTAAAAGATTTGTATTGTAACAGAAATGTGAGTTAATATCCTATTGGTTTACACACATACCCAAAGTGCTTAATGCTAGACCTTTTTCTGGGCACCATCCCAGACCCTCATGCAACTCTCAAGTATCTTCAGGAGCATAGGAACCACTGACACGTGAAGCTTAATAAAAATTGCAGTAGCCTGGACTTTCATGCCTTAGCTCTGTTGTCTTCAGAGGCTGGTTTACTTGAGGTTAGTTTACTGTGAAAATAAAGTTTGAGATACACTGTTAACAAAAGGGAAGTTTGAAGAAACAGTCTTTTCCTTGTTAGAAGTTATGAGCTATGAGATGCAGTTATTGAAAGTAGAGAGACAAATATTGCAGGAAAGGAATTTTTTATATTTTTTTTCTTTTTTTTTCCTCCACAAGATGTCAAATCATTTTACCTATCACCTCAGTGAACTAAGTTCTATTTTATATGCTGGATGGCAAGTATATGCATATAATGAGCAGATTTATTTAAGTTAATATTTATATTTAGAATATATGGTCATTGTTTTGCAAAGGATGAAAATGTTTCATTTATTCTTCCTGCCAGCTCCCGCCACAACAGTAACCATGCTGCATATATTGATACCAATGCCACTGTTCTAATCATTTACTTTTTGACCTTTGAATCGTAATGAAATAAAAACAAAATAAACAGCAAAAAAAGGAAGATGACAAAAACAATATATAATTACATGATTACATGGTTACATGCTTACATGCTTACAGTTCTCAGATCATCATAGAGACAAAGGAGAAACAAAGATATTCCATATTGTCTAAATTCTTTTCTTTTGGTTAAAAGGGATTACATTTGTGAAAAAAAAAAAAAAGGAAGAAGAAGAAAAAAAGATTATTGTGGTAGGAAAAGTAGTGATTTAAATGAATGTATACAAGTTTCAAATAAAGAAAGGATAATATTTTCCTGTATGGAGTGAAGAATTTTATTTTGCAGCCTCTTCAGCCCTAACGTACTGCAGGTAGTCTGTAACCATAGCAATCAGCTGTATTGATGGAGACCCTGGTGAAGCTAAGCAAAAAAAAGGAATTGCAGTGCTAGGAAAGATCTGATTAGTGCAGTTGTGCGTGCTACTGACAACATGAGGATATTGGCTCCTGTTGAGTGGAGCTGGTCAAACAGAGAAAAATATTTCAGCAAATGTTAGCTAGAAATTAAAAATGACTTGACTTTGGCCATGTTCTCCTTTTGTGCAGAGCTTTGGGATTCACTTGAATTGCTTGCTGAGATGGAGCTTTTTATTTGCACATTAATATACATAAAAAAAAAAGGATCTTATAAGCATTTTTACAACAAATTATATATAGGCTAGAGGAGGAGATAATCCACCGATCACATCAGCGAAAAAGGATCTTCATCTCCTCCAAGGATGCTAGGAGCTAAACATATCAAAGGTCTCATCACATCTTCACTAAATGGCTCAAGCATGATCTGATAATAACTTGAGACAGTATCCCACTCGGAGGCTACGCAACATTAAGCACAACTGAAAAAGGACAAATAAAACTGCCACATGCTATAATTCTGATCAGCCCCAATTAAGTCTGGATAAAAATCTTCAACTAGCATCCTTGAAAGGGTGGTTAGAGCAGTTTGGGCTGTCAGCAGTACACAGCAGTACACATTACTAATTTCTTTTCTTATGGTCATTCTTCCTGTCTAAATATGAACACAACAGAGTGACAGAGAAACTGCTGTGTCAGTCTGTGAATTGAAAATTTCCCAAATGAAGTGAGAAGCCCTGGCAAATGCATCTTCCAGGCTTGAGGACTCTTTGTGCTGTTCTGATATAGAAAAGGCCGAATCCCATCCACAGCCAACTTGTCATTGACAATTGATAAACAAGGAAATGCCTGGTAGCATCCATCCTACATTCCAGGAGGCTGAGCAGCTAGAAACAACAACAAAAAGGTTTACTTTCCCAAGCAATTTGTACTACGTTCCTATGAATATTAAGATACAGGCTGTCTATCATATGCAATATACTGTAGAGTACAGCCCAAAAACCAAATTGCCTGAATCCTGCTATATCTGTATATATACAGATATATGTGTGTATATATACACACATATACTTGCAAATATATTATGTACTTGTTCTTTAGACAAAGGATAGAAGGAGCCGTATCTATACTAGTGTTGAAAGTTTAGATGAAACATTAACATGTTAGCATGAATAAGACAGGAAACGAATGATGGGAAATTCAAGAGTTAAATGTTCTTAGCAAAAAGTAATTTAAAAATTAACTTGTAAATTTGTTTTGTACTTCCAAGTTATATATTCAAATTTACTTTAAAAAAATACCATCAATTCTTCTTATTATACACTCTTTAGTCAAGCATAGAAGTCAAAAAGATCTATTTTTGGATCTCAAAGGAAGGAAGGAAAGAAGGAAAGAGCTGCAGGACTTTCAGTATCAACTTCAGTTATGTTATCAGTGTATACTGTGACATTTTATTTTGATACAAATGCTGATTACAATATTTGGATCTCTAGACTGGAAATGGCCTAATTACAGAGACACAAGGTCTAGAATGGGCTGCCTTAATATATTTCCTTTTATAAAATGGTCACTGAGCAGAAAAGATTTTTTCCAAACCACCTTCAAAAATGATTTTGTAACTTCAATAAAAACTTGAACAGTCTTACTCAATAATTAATCACTCCAGACAAGCTTAGTTTACAGGTTTTTTTTTCTTTATTCTCTTACTGAAAGAAGTTACATGTTAATTTTGGAGTCTATGATTTCCTATTGAACTGCACTTCAAAATATCATCCAAGAAGACATTTGGGAACCTTTTTTTATGATCTGTTGGTCATACTAGATTCAAGTTCAGCCATCTGCATTTATTATTATTATATATAGAGATGCAGTTCATGTATCAGGGACCAACCTCCCTATCTATTTCAGAATCCCAATATCCAAAATATATCCTGTATCCACAATACAGAAAAAAAATGAACAGATGAACTAAGATAATTTAGAATGAAAATCTTGACTCACTACAAAAAAAAAAAAAAATTCTAACCAGCAAAAATGATACATACCATAAAACCAAGAATTAAAAACACAGTAATTATCTAGTCTGAAAATTTATATGCATTTCATTAAAATTCTTTTTAATGAAATATCTTGTTCTGACTGACTGCTAACATGAAGCCTCTCAAAATTCTTGTTAAATTATTCCAGTGTTTCTCTGCTAAAATCTACATCATTCCAGGTTTCGTTTGTTACATTTCACCCTGATTCTTACTTTGCATTTTCCTGGTAGCCCTTTATTATTAAAGAGTCCTTTATTATTAAATTTCTTTTCCTGTATAGGAAGAATGCCTTTTAGCCTTGCCTATGTTTGGATAAACAGCCTGAGATCCTCCCTTCTTTTGGAAGAATCAGTGTATCATCCTTTAATCACAGCCTGTCTCTGAGACCTCTTCAGATTATTAACATCCTTCTTGATGAATAGAACTGTGAGAATATTGCCCTATCTTTTCCTCCCATTTTATGCTCAGACTATAGGCTCAGACTATAGGTTTATTGAAGCTCAATTTAAAAATATCTCCATTGCTGTCTTCCCTTATGTTAGTAAATTTTCTACATATCACAAACATTTCAGTCCACATTAATTTTTGACTATAAAGAGTGTACAAGATTCCAGTTATAAGCTTCCAGTTCAAGAGTATGAAATACAGAAAACATATATTTGTTTTTCTATTTGTTATCATTTACAAGTTTTTAAGGCCATTTGGTAATGATATATGATGGCCAAGCTTGTTCTGACCTTCAGGCCCAACATTTTCGGATTCACAACCCTTCACTTACAAAGGAAAGAGAGGAGTTCTTCTCTCTGAAGAACTGGACCCACTTCCTTGCCAACCAACAGGACTTACAAGGAATATAAATAAGTATATGGAATATGAAGTGTACTTTTTTTGCATATGTACTTTTTTTGCATATGGATGCCTTTTATGAATCTCAGTCTGGATACCTATTCCCCTATTCAATGTACTGGGACCTTGGAAACATGGACTGACATTCTTTATTCTACTCCAGCCTGAAACATTAATTTGGAAATGTTGCAGTTCTCAGCATCACAATGGTTTGCTCCTGTGTTGAATATCTGCCTATGTAAAGCCAATGTAATACAACTGACTGTCACAAATGTAAAAGCAAAGAAAATCCTGTCTGTGTTCATGAAATTAAAAGTAATAATATTAAGTCTTGGACTTTCAAACACAGCATGGATGGTATTTGTATACCCTCCAGGGATTCCTTTGTCTAGGGCATTATGAACAGAAGCAGGTTTTAAGGGCTAGTTGTTGTATAATCTGCACTGCTTAACGCCCTTATTCTTTGCCTTCCACATGACAGCTCTTGAGTACCTTAGAATTCTTGCACATAATATTCCTCCTCATGATATGTATTTTTAAAATGACTTCAGTTAATGAATCTATTTAATTTGCCTCATGGGTTCCTATCTACCCATGCGAATATCTCAGCTTAATCATGCATTTCTTCAGCTAATCATCCAAATGTCTACTTCTGGAAAAGCCGTGAGAGCCTGGAAAAACTTTCCTACTGAGAATTTAAGAAACAGGTACAAACTTAACACTCATGGGAGTGAAAATCAATGTGCAATTTAAGAGTAAGAAACAAATGAGGACAGCCAAGAATGAATTATTAAACAAAAACTCTCGAATCAAGTCAAAAAGAGACTAAAGCTACCAGGTTTCATGCTTTTCATCATTAATGCAAGTGTTTGAATGCGCTGAGGTTAGAGAAGGTTTTGACAGTTATAATGAGACAATTTGTAAAAAGCAAACCTTATGCACCTTGAAGTACTCAAAGGACATCATTTTAGCTGTATAATACACTTCTGATTGGCCTTTTGATATTACTGTCAGGCCTTGAAAATGTGTCAAATCATTCCCATAAACAATCTGAATAGAGAAGAAAGAGATAGTTACAGAAACAGTTTGACCTATCTGGTGTGCATGACTTTGATAATTATAAAATGGTCATAGTCGCCTACTCAAGAGTAAAAGAGAAGTTTTTATTTCTCTTTTCACATGCACAGCCACGGACATATGCTCCTTTTCCCTAGTCCCAAATAGTGAATGAAAACTCTAAGCAGTATTCTGAAGTTAAAGGTTATAATGTTTTACATAATATTCACATTTTGTTACTCATATACATAAAATGTAAAATCTCTACGCTTATATAATTCCTGTACAAATTAATCAGTATGTTTTCATCTAATCTCAGTTCTCAATATTCCTACAAATTGCCTTTCTGTGTCTTTTCCTCTCTGCTTCTTCCAAGTAAGCACTCTTTCATTGTCCTTGACATCGTCGATGTTGTTAGGCTGCTCTTCATTCCACTTCCTAGGAACTAAAAATTCCAAAGAATGCAAAAAATACAAGGGAAGAAACTACCCAGCATAGGGAACATTTAAACTGCAGGAATTGCTTCCTCTGTCATGGACTTCAGTGAATTCTAACTTCTCCTACTCTATTTTTCTTAAAAATAAAAATATTGTATATTTACTCCAGAAAAATCTGGGTTTTGGCATTTATCTGTTTTCATAATTAAGGTTTACTTTTAAAGATGAGGAAAAATGCAGTCTTGGATAAGGTAAAATTTGGGGCATTTTTTTTTTTTTGCCTACACTACTCACACCACTCTTTTAAGTGGTACATTAGCCACTTTATTACATAAGAGAGTGCCTAATGACAAAATAAAGAAAATCATTTTTTTTTTAAAAGGAGAAAAAAGACAAATAGTTGCAGTTTTCTTTGTGTTGTTTTTATTTACTCTCCATTGTAAAATATTTTATCATTATTATTATAGAAAAACAGTAAATATACATTGATAAGTAAAGATGTATCAGTTTTATAAAACATTGAATATTAGCAGTAAATGGAAAAAATACCATCTGGAAAAGCAGTGTTCAGAAATACTAATAGAGTTTTGAAGACAATTTATGCAAAATATTAATATCACTGACCTGTAATTTAAGAAAAAAATCTATCTGAAACTGCATTTAAGAAAAATGCCATACTGAATGTCTGCAATTTCCTCTTGGAAGTGCCCAGTTTTCTATTGTTGTTTTGTGAACTTTGTACTTCTAAGTGTATGTTTTATATAGCTTTTGCCTTGGAACTCGCTTGTTTCAATCCCCTAAAACTGCCAAGTGTGACTCCACCTGCTTTATTGTTCCCATAAATTCATATGAAACTAGTGTCTAAATCCAATTTGTGTCATTCTATCTCCCTTTGTAGCCTATTCTAAATCTCCCAACATGTTTCACAAAAGTAGAATCCTATTAACACCAAATAACCACCACTGTATTTTATTCTGTTACAGTCCTGCTAGTGTCGTAGCTCCTAAAGAATCTTGTCTCTCTATGATGAGATGGCCACATCCTCTAAAGAATCTATGATGGCCACAACCTGCAAGTTTTCTGCTCTTTTTCTTGTCATCTGACATACTTATTTTCTATTGGTTTATATATATATATATACCCACACACATATATATACACAAACAAAAAGGTTTTCTAAGTTTAAGAACAGTATTTTGTTAAGAAATATGTTAGTCTGGGGAGTGCTAAAATTTAACCTGAAAAATCTGTGAAATAAGTTTAACTTGCAAAGTTTATGTTCAGATCTTGAGCTTTTCTGAAGTTCTTCACCTTCAAAATATTGCATAGGCCCAATTTTAAAGTAAGTATTAAGTGAGATATAACTTCATTTTTTACTGCTTCTTATGAAGTGAAAGAATTAAAACTTTAAAGATTGGAAAACATTATGAATTATAATTGGAACCCTAAAAGCAGGATTAAAATCCACAAAGTGCTGTCATGATCAGGGTAACATCCATGAAATGTCGAATCTTCTTTAGGCATGTATAATTGAATGCAGGATCATAACTTTTTAACCTAAAATATAAAAATAAATAATAAATGATGATGATTACTGCTGCAGTTTAGATTGCATAAGCTTTCCTATCAGAAAGCTATAAATATCTGGGGACTAGATGTTACTCAGTTACTTCTGTATATACCAAACCCCAGATCTGGCCTCAATTATTTAATCTAGTATGCTTGAATTCTATAACTTAGAATGTTTCAATTCCATAGTCTACTAAACGGATTTTTATCTAAAGTTCTCAAATAACAGAATGCTTACAATATAAAACTTATTTTTCTCATGTAATGATATATACAGAAATAAACAGTTCTTGTTCTATCTCTGTACTCTTTCTAATTTTTAGAACAAACTTTATGCCACTATATCTGGATATATATGGCTGCAGAATGTTGATGAAACTACATATAGGCACCTATAAATACACAGTACTATTTTTTTCAAGTTGATTTCTTAAAACCAGATTATGAATTCACTGTATTGAGTGACTTTATCTCCCTTTTTGATTTTTATAAGCTGGAGTTAAATGCAGTAGCTGCTATGCAAACTGTTGAGAGGAACGCCAAGGTGTATGTTCCCATGATATAAAAGTGAACAGAAGATAGTATGGAAATAGGATCAAAGCAATTCCAACTTCCATAGGACTTACAGATAATTCAATAATTTTCTGCTTTGTACTGAAAGAAAACTAAAGCCTTTTTAGCTTTATTTTTTAAAAAAAGAGATCATACTCTCTATTATAGTTAATGTTTTTCTCCTTGTTAGAGCAAGATACAGGTTTAAACTCAGAAGAAACTCAGAACTCAGAATAAATTCCCTTTGCCACTCTGCTGCAACTTATTCCATGAGTGGGTAGATCTTATGGAGGAAACATCCTGTTCTTTTTATCAGAAATTTCATTTGGCAGCTATGATACTTGCTCTCAAGTTGAAGTTTAACTTGTAAGTCCCACCCAAAAGCCCAGAGTTTTATATATCAATAGATAATGAAGAGAAACTGCTTGCCAAATGTTTCCTCTTTTAAGACAGAATTTGCTTTGACCAAAAAAAGAAAGGGCAAGAGGGGAAGAATTACTCTTCCATCTTCTTTTGATATGTTGAAAATTATTGTATAAAAAGGACTGTGCAGACGAAAAGACGGAGACATATTTGTCTCTCTTAAATATCCCTGAAAAGACAAACATATGAAAAATCATGCTTAGTCTATAAAACTGACATATTTTGCTTCAATTTTACAGTAGAGACTATTGTTTCCATTCATATTCTAGTTTTAGACAATGTATGTAAGTTTATCACTGCCATTTTATGTTTATTATCAGCTGTCTATTTATTGGTATACTACTTTTATGTCTAAAGACCTATAACTTGTTGGTTCCATAGTGGTTTTTAACTCTCACTTAATCCTATGCCTAGAGGGCTTGTCTATACAGTATATGATGGGTAAAGCTCTCCTTCCACCCATATTCCAAATAGAGAACTAGAATTTATTAAATTCAGCATTGTTCCAACACAAGCATGCATTTTGGAAAGTATGGGGAAAAAAAAAGTAATGCGAGCCCAAAGAAGCTCATTATACTTTGTATACGTGAAAGTTTAAGGGAAATTTGCCTATTTAGGTATGAATATTAAAAATGTCCTGGTAATAATAATAGGGAAACACTGCAACATCTTCTGAGTTGGGCAGTTCATTCATGCTGCCCAGAGTCTTTAAAAAGTTTTAATTTAAAAAACAAATCACTTTAAAAATCAAAACATTGCTGTCCTTCAATAGTATTCTTTACTGGCTTTATCTTTGAGTGATAAACATCCACCACTACCACACACACACACATACACACACAGACTCTTCCAGTGACTAATTTCTCTGCCTTTTTAAAAATGACACTAAATCCAGAGCATTTTAAAAATATATGCCAAAGTCCCGGATCCTTCAGAAAATATATTTTGAGTAGACCCTATCCGTCTGTAAGAAATGGGTTTCAGTGTGACTTTCTGTTGTCCCACAAAAGATGAACAGGCCCTCAGGCCAGTTTTAGATCATGACTATATCATATATAACCTCTGTCACAGAAGCAACAGGATAAGAACCCTCATTCTCTGAAAATGCCAGGTAAATCAAATATATAATATGATTCAAATAATATAACCTGCCTTGAATCTTATTTAGAGATATTTTAGGGTCTGAAGAAGACAGTCATCCTACCAGCCATGTGATGAGTGTCTAGAAGCTTTGTATTCTGGGAATAAGTATATTTCCCAGGGACAAATAATATGACAGTATACAAATATGTATAGATGTACACATTTTAAAGTATAAAAAGTATAGTTTCAATCCAAATAAAACAAATATTTAGATAATCTGAATTTCTCTACCATCCTTTTTCCCTTTTGTAGCATCTTTGCCTGACTCACAGTTTATTTTTATCCTTTAATATTTTATTTGTATTACTTTCATGAGCTTTAATCATCAGTAAAGGAAAACCTAGAAGCTTCAATTCTCTTCAGATGTATTACAGTCTGCAGATCTGGACTGTCTCTTTATATTATAATCCTTCACAGTTATATCCGTAGATAGACTTTGGTTTCATTCTAGTCTTTGTTGTTATCCTTTCTTGAAATTTCTACATTTCAGTGTGCTAGGGAGGAGGTCTTTTCTTTTCAAACTGAGATAATGCGATTTCAGAAATCTGTTTCATTCCTACACATCAAAGGAATCTCCATTTCATTCAGCATATTTTGTACTCAACAATTCCTGCTTCCTTTTGTTGGCAATATATCTGCTTTATTTGTTAAAAGGGATATTTAATTGTACATTAAATGGATCTTCAGTTCTTCCAATGACCTGACTTTTCATAACTAATTTGCTGGACTATAGAACTAGTAGCTCCCTCACGGCTCCTTCCTGCTCCTCTTCTGTCATTCATTGTCTGGAGATTAACTCAAAACAAATGGCTTTACAGAACTGTTACTTTGTATAGATCTTAAACTGCCTTGACACCCATAAGGTATTTTTAAAGCTAGTGTTTCAAATTTCCTGGGACTGTGAAGATTATGTTTATTTTATACTCACTATTTTCATCCTGTTTCAATCAGTTTTTGCATGCAAGGGTGTTAAGTCTATGCTATACCTACCAGTTTTGGAAACTTACTAAGCGGCACAGAATTTAGACAATGATCATGCTTGGAGTTTATGAACAATTAATATTGTCACAGGCTGGTAAAAACCTAGACCTTTAATAAAATGAAAACATTGTACAACTAGGCATGAACTGATGTCATGAATGTTTAAACATTTTATCTTTTTAATAAGGTCATACAGAGTTCACAGAGGAAGAGGCATATTGGAACAACATAGAGGTGAAGCACTTTGTCCAGTGTTAGAGGTACCTAACATTTGAGAGGCTTTTTTTTTTTTTTTTTTTTTTTTTTTTTTAAGTAAAATTGTATGCCAGTTAGCACAATCATAGTCTGGTTTGTAACAATATCAAAAATAACAGAAGTTGTTCTGTATTCTTGTCCTGGAATGTTTATCCACTAGAATTTTTGTTCTTTTTTTAGCACATAAACAGTTTGTCCACTTGGTTTTAGTTGCATTCTTCCATATATATGGAAGAATGCAACTAAACTAATTTCAGCTAATCTTATATATACATATATATATGAGATTAGCTGAAATGCTTGAGTTACCTCAAAGCAGCTAGCCTTCACGAAAGGACTCATTAATTTATTCACAGAATTATGAACAACTATCGATGGTCAGATTGCCCTATTTTTTTTTTTCTCTATCACTCAGTTTCACTTTGGGGAACACTTTAAAATAATTACACATAATACTTTTACTATTAAGTACCAAGATGTATATTCCTATGGCAAGAGAGGAAACTGGAGTTTGGAAAGCTGAATGAGCCTGAAAATTCTTCTGATCCAATCTGCACAAAAATTTAACTCCACGCCAGAGAATTTTTAGAAGTTAAGGTTAACTACCTATTTCACTCAGTAAACTTTATTTCACATTAAAAAGAACCAGGTAACCAGTAAAAAGAGATTATATAATTTCCTATCTTCCATCCTTATGTGCATGAGTAAGCATCACACTACAAGTACACCTATTTCAAAATTATAAGGTCTATGATAGGCACCAAGATAAGGGCTAATTGCAGAGTTTCAATAAGATACTTGCATAAATTTACCTAGGGGATCAAACCCTAAACCTAAACATACTTGAAACAACTTTACAGACCCTTGTCACAGATTCATGGGTGACACTGACATCTTAACTGGCAGTCAGTCTCGCTGACAATGCCTGCACTCCCTTGTGTTAACTATTACTTCCTTCCTTCCTTTTTTTTTTTATTGTGTCGAAGGCCTTTCCCTGAACACAGGAGGGGTTCCTTAAATTCTTTGAAAAGGTATTTAATTGCCAAAACCTCTTCTGCTACATAAAACCTCTTCAGTCAGTTTGTTTGTATTCTTCAGTCAGTTTGTTCTCCTTATGAATGATGTCTTTGCCTTGCTCATTTTATTGCGTCTGCAACCTGTAGACATACCCATAAAATAGACAGAGATATAATAGGTTTTTAAGTGACATTGTTGCTAAATTAATATTCAGAGATAAAGTCAGAGAGCTATTGAAACCATAAAGTTATACAAGCAACAAGTGCACAAGAAATTTTGCTAGACCAGTGGGCAGACCCCCAGTTTACTAAACTGAATTGTTGTTAAAAAATATTATTTCTGTTGGTGACAACAGTTAGGGAGAAAGTGAGATTTTCCTTATTTTCCTTACTTTTTTTTTATTGATTCATTAGTCAATGTTTGTGCAGTAGCATGAGTATAATCTGATAGGTAAGTGCTAAATGGCATTGTTCTTACTGTGTTAAGCAATCACTTTAAAAGTATGTTTTATTGATCAGTTTTCTTCCCCAAGGCAGAGCTGATAATAAACTTTATTGGTGGAGCTATGACATTGGAGGACCACTGGGAGATGGGCTGCTGTTTGCCTCTGCTGTTGCATGTTCTGCTCATAGTGGCAATGATAAGATGCCACTGAAGAGTCATTCCCGTGCTGTTTGCTCTCTCTTGCCAGAGTCATTTCTCTGACTGGGAGCCTACAAAATAGTGCTTAGCTTTCAGTCAGGTCCCACCATTATAGCTGTCCTGAGTCAGTGACTTATGACAACTGAGCATCTTTCTTAATATTTATTTCTCTCCTCTTTGCTAAAAGTGCGACACTATCCTTCTCAAACATATTAGCTTCCCTGTCTCATTGCACCATCCCTTCTTAGAAGCAATGTCTCTGAAGTCATCTTTTCCTCTAATATTCTGAACATATCACATTTTTATTTCCAATTTCTAGTCCTTTTTTTATTATTGCTTTTTTTTTTCCAGATTCCTTTGCTTATCTCTACTTTCCTTAGTCTGCAGCTGAAATTCTTCTTATCCTTGCCTTGAAAGTCTTGCACAATGACCACCTGTCTATATCTAAGTCCTCTTTTCCTTTCAGTCCCTACCCTGCTGTGTTGCTCTGCTCAGGGCAACTAGTCAAATCTCACAGTGTCATGCACAGATAAACTAACTATGAACACAGACCTCAGCAGGGTAAAGTGGCTCACAATGATCTTGGTGGAGCTGTAGATTACCCTGAAACCCAACCCAGCTAATAAAAAGAAAGCAGGGGTCTTTCTATCCTGCCATTTGTATGTTTCTTGATGCAAGTATTCTCTGCTGAGTACCCTTTTACAATTCGTACTTTCTCCAAGGTAGCTCCATTCCCCCTGCCAGTGTACTCAACATTGGATACCCTGAGCCTCTTCTAATCAGGAGATCACACAGTTGTCCTCTATTATATAGTGCTTTTTAACAGAAAAAGTAAAAACAAAACCCTCCCTGTCCAATCTGAAACATGATGGTTTTAATACCATGAGACTCAGGTCTTGGTACGTGCTCAGCTTGGTATTTTGTCCTCTTTGTCAAAGATGTCTTGGCATCAAGATTCTGCATGCAAAAAACAACAGATTGGTCAGCCTCATTCCAAGGCAGGTGCATTCTTTATGACACAAAGTTTTTGTCAGTCCATGCACATGTGCATCCCCTTTTTCCACTATCTAGAAGTGAAAGAAAAAAAAAAATTAGAAGTAAAATATTATCCCCTGAATAAAGCAGAGTATTTCATCTAGAAAATATTTTCGGGGAAAACCTAAATGTTTGTTGAAAAAATATCAAACAAGGGAAAAAATTTCTTCCTTTCTTTTTTAAAAAATGACAAACCCCCTTTTTTAGAGCACTGAAAGGCTACGTTGCATTTTGAGTATAGTTTTTCAAACTTCATATAAACTCCTATTTCAGTGCAGTTTCATTCTCTCAGATAAAAAAGCTGGCTACAAAGCAACATACAGTTGTCTCCCAGAAGTTATCACTTGTAACATTTAACTAAATAGCACTGCTATTCATTGTTTTCAAATTTTTGTTGTCTTTGCTCCATGTCAAGAGCCTGCATTATCCCCAACTGCTTTGAAACAGTGGTTTCAACCTTCTGTCATATATCCCTACTCAAAGTGAAGGCAAATATCTTGCTGTTTCATAATTACACTTATACATTCTGCAGATTTTAATCTTCATGGACCTAGTGTTTAGACTGTTACTCAAATTTCTGGATAGATCATATTTAGACAACTGTTTGCCCAAAATTCACAGGGAAGTGGCACAACATATTTATGCATGATTGTTCTAAGTTAGATTTGTCATAATTATCACGTAATGTGAAAAATAAATAAGAGCAGAGCATGTTCTTACTCCTGAACTGATAGGAATGTTTAAAACCTTGTGAAAGGCATTTAAAAAGCATATAACTGATCTCTGTAAGTATTCCTTTAATAACTTATTACTACTTATCTTAAAACTGTCACTTATATTCTCTAATCATTCAGGGAAATTATATTATATAACTGTAGTTAATATGATACCACAATATTTTTTTTTCAAATTCCATTTGAAATGCAGTTAAGACCTAAGTTTTAATTACTGAATATTCGGTTTCCTATAAGATACTCTTTGCTAACTGTCAATTACATTCACAAACTAAATACAACTTTGCCAAAAATCTGTTTAAAGATACATCTTTTAAAATATAGATATTAGTTTGTATCTTGAGGATTCTTGTTTTACTGAGCTTCCATATCAGAAGTATCATTGTTGTTGTAAATGATGAATTACATATGTCCACGGGCATATTTATTGTAGCTTTTGATGTAGTAGCCATAAGATGTTGGGAAGGTTCCTGCCTCAGAGTGTTTGACTTTGAATCAGTATGATTGATGATAGTTCCTGCTTTTCATCAGCCAAGCCAGTTCTGAAAGCCTGAAGGACCAATACCTGTAGGTCGCTTGGGAAAACAGAGAGGCAAGAAGTGAGGTTAGATGTTTCTGCTGTCACACTTTGAACCACAATTTGTCCTATTCCATCTTTCCGTGTCCTTACTGCATCCTTGCTGCCTTCTATCCTCAGGTATTTTCTGTTTCCTCTTCATTCCTCTGACAATTTCCCAGTCCTTCCAATGGTTTATACTGCCTCTCAAGTGCATGACTTGTAGAGACCTGGTTTAGAAAGGCGCACAAAACTGATTCTACTTAAGTCTTTTTATTCTGAAAAAAAATGTCCATACATCCATAGGTGAATATGCAGCATGCTTTTTCTTTTTATCTTAGCTACCAATAAAAAATGTCTCAATATTAAAACAATGTATGCAAAGATAAAGTCCAAATTATTACAGGATGAGTAGGTTAGGATCCCAAAGTTATTTCATATGAACCACTTTGCTCCCTTCGAATAATGACATGCAGGTCAGGCTAGAAGGGTATTTTTCCTAGGGGAGAATTGTAAATGTTAAAAGGAAAATATGATATTGAAGCACTAAATCCAGAAGAGACCCCCCCAAAATTTATTCTGCCACTATCATCAATGTCAAGACGTCAGAATCCTAATGAAAAAAGGAAGGCATCACTGGATGGACTATTTTGAGAAAATGAAGTTGAGTGCCAAGGGAAATTATAGACTATTACAAGAATGTCACCCTCATAGCCAGGAAATTTTAGCCCTTGAGAAAGACACCCAAAGTCTTAGCAATATGTAATCAAAGTAATTAAAATATATCAGATTTTCAGCAGTGTCATCTTTGAATTACCTCAGAGAAAGAGTTTTGTATATATGCAGTTAAATTTATTTATAAAAGCAGAATACATATCATAGGAAAAAATAGTTCATAGGTTTTAGCAAATGATGCATTATTTCCTACGCACAGACACTGTTAAGAAGGATCATTACTTAAACTTATTTGCATTTACGTGCACCATTTATATTTATCAAGTTCAAAACAGAATTAAACAGAAAGGATCACATTTAGACTGGTGCAGCCAGGAATAATTTATCTGACAACAAAATTCCTTTGTAAATTAAGGAAAGACGAATATCAGAGCTATTTGGAAATGTTTTGCCAGATTTTGGGCTGATTTTGTTTTTTAATCAGAGACTATCATTCTATCTGAAAGCTGTGAGAATAAACTGGTAGTAAACGTCCTGTTTCAAGAAATATATATCTGAATTTATTTTTAAGGATTTCAGATTAAGCTTTATAGATAGGACAGTTCTATTTTTCAGCTAAAACGCATTAAAGGTTTTTTTTTCTATTTTATAAAAAAAATATTTTAAGGTACCTAAATTTCAGGTGAGTTAAAAGTAGTAGAGAGATAGTCCTTTTTCAAAAGCCCGTTTCTGCAGAGGCAGAAAACTTCATATACTAAGCACTGGACATATCGAAGACATCATATAACTTACATAACCGTTACATAACATAAGGAATAGTAGTATATAAGAAAAAAATAAAAAGACAAATAGTTTTAGGAATTAATAGAATAAATTGTGAGAAAGGAGCAGTACGTCATATAAGTAGTATTTTGGCTGTCTAGAAATGGAAGAAATGTTTTAATTGGCATTTTTTATCTTTAAAGTGCTAGCTTCATCCAAATTTTTAAATGTTATATATTTCAGTGATAATTCCACAAGAGAAAAAAACAAGGGAAAAAAAAAAAAAACAAACTCCTGGAATTCTGAAACTTGAAACTGCATAGTGTCAAACTAAATAATATAATTTTTATCTATTAACTTAGCATTACATCATGATATATCTGACTGTAGTAGGTAGAAAGAGAAAGCCCCAAGACCCACATTAAATACAACTCTAAATATCTTTTGTTGTGGATTCTTAATTTAACTTTAGACCTTTTTGTAAAAAGTGTTCACTAGAGTGAAAATTGGAAGACATTTGATTTTGTTTCAAAATAGAGTAAAAGCATTTTTGGGAGGAGTGAAATTATGAAATTTGACCAACCAGAGTTTATGTAAAAGAAGATAGTATTCTGCGACTTCCATGTGACTCTCCACATTTTCTGCTCAGTGTACGTAACTCTGGTGGCCTACAATATTCAGGCATAGTCACCAATAAGTTGCATAGTCATGATCACCAATAAGTTGCACAGTCATATACTTGTTTGACAATGTCTGCTATTCTTACCACTCATTTATAGCAGAACATACAAGCAATTTAAATCCTTGCTTTCCTATTTGAACACTAATCCTTACAAAATGCTGCACTGTGTGTATAATTGCATTGCTTCTGCTTCTATGTAGGGAAGGAACATAGAAAAATGATGTATCTTGTAGTGGCTGCAAAGAAAAACCAGAAGCAGAGGCAGAAGAAAGCACTTTTCCCTGTATTGATCTGCATAAACTGCAGAGAGAGCAATTCACAAGAGCCACAGAGTAAGCTGGGTCACACTACCAGCTATTAATAACGTACCTGAATATATTCATCTATGCTTCAGGTGGTTTGTGTTTCTTCTACCTTTTCCTCTAGTGTGGCAACCTGCAGGAACTCTCTGCACAAGGAGAAGGAGCAATAAGCTCTGCATCAGTATTACAAAATGTACTTTTTCACAAGGTTAAATGAAAACAGAATCAGACCCAGTGCATTACCCCATCAGCCATCAGGACTGAGAATTTATGCAATGACTGCCTTGAAACTCAATTTGGATTACCAGAAAATACAGCTGTGTCCACTGAAGAATTTTCTCCTCCACGAATGATCAGGGAGATATTTTCTGGGACAAAAATCTCTCTTTAAACCTTCACAATTAAAGATAACTTTGTTGGATTTTTACATCATACTTTTGCTGAGGTGGGAAGGTATCTGAACTTTGTCCCTTCATTTTGATTCACCTTCAGTATTACCTGCCTGATCCTTTGTGTTTTTATGATCTTATCTTGATGATGAATTTTCTTATTATATCACGTGGAGGACATGGTAAAGAATTAGTGTCAGCTTTCCATTTAACCTCTTCCTGTCATTCACTCACATTGCCATTTCTTTCCAGATTGGTATTTCTCATTGTGATATTTCATTTTGACTTCTAAACTTTAACCACATATGTATAATCAAACACTAAATGCTATTTTCTCTAACTAAAGAAACTCCCAGCATAACCTCTATGACAAGCTGTGTGTGTGTGTCAATCCCTGAACTCAATTTTGTGGTCAGAAGTTGCCAGGAATATTTATGAGGGATTTTTTCATCAATAGTTTGAAATTTAAACATTCCCAGGTTCAAGTTTCAGTGAAAATTTAATCAAGAGGCATTCTCAGGTACAGATGGGAATTTCCAGCTATAATCAGAAAAGGAGTTGGAAAGGGAGCCTGAATTGGCAAAAGTTATGGCACATGGTAAGACTGTGGGCTGTCAAGGTTCAAGCCTCCGCTTCAACCACTGCGTAATTACTTATGTATAAGTGGAACCATTTCAAATAATGAGCAGAAAGTTATGAACAAGGAAAAGTATTGAACAACCACACTGCAATTACCATTTGATTTTCAACTTGATTCTTGGCTTCCTGTAGCCACTATGCTCCCAAGAAGTCTTCAGACTGACTAACTGAAGTTTGTTCTGAAGTCCATTTTTTTTTCCAGGATTTGTATATATTTCTACAGTTGTCAGCTTTTACCTCTAAAGTGTCTTTACTGATGTCATACCCTGCCTCACAGAAAAGTAGGTGGTGACTGAAAATCAGTAACATACCACTGAATGCAGCAAGCTCCTTAATGATTCATGTCTCAGTAGGGAAGGGATGTGATCAAGAATTCAATGAACAAGAATTTCCAGTTACTGGTGATAGAGGACAGATGATGATACTATTTTTGAAGCATAGACCAGAACACAAACTTCCTTGAGTAAGAACCCACTTAAACCAGAAATTAATGCTCATCATTATTCTTTCTAATTTGATTAAGCCTTGATTTTTGCTTTCTGAACATATCAAATTCAAGAAGAATTACAAAGAAACTCTTCCATCCCCAGATCAAGTAGTCTGATGGAGAGGGAACTTCTTATAAGCCAGTAGAAGCTCAAGTAGAGATTTTTTTGAACACCAGAAGGAAATAAACTCTGATCCCTCACACCTGGGGTGAATTATATTACTGAAGAACTAAGTAGGATGGATAACCGGTGGGTCTCAACTATCCAACACTGTCATCAGCTGTGCTTTCCTAGAGCCCTCTGCACTAGGATTGGACCTGAGGTCTTTAAATTCCTCACAGTCTTCATGTGTTCTATATTTGTTTTGAGAAGGAGTTTAGGAGTAATGGGCATCTCATAAAGCAGAAAGGATGTCATGATAAAGAGGAGACTGCGTGCCTCTCTAGAAATTGTGCTGTTTGCTGAGACACACTTCCTTGTGAGATGATATATCTGATTCCCTTTTTAACCAAATCTTAGTACCTGGATCGTAATTTACGGGTAATCTATGAAATGTGATAAGATAGGAAGATGTTCAGCTTTTGCAGAACATTTCATAGATAAATACAGAACCAAGTTTCTGATACTGGTAGTAATACTTACAATTTAATTTCTTATAGTGAAGTGCTATCACCTAAATTACTTACATTTGAAGGTCATAAAAATAAGAGAACACCTATGCTTTTTATGCCACAGAGATTCTGTCCTGCTTTGAAAATATGGATTAGTTCATCTGGTATGAGTCAGTGGATTTCTCTTTAGAAGGATGTATAACTACAATACAAAATACCTATCACCAGAAATGCCTTTCACCAGAAGCAGGTGAAATGCTACATATGAAATATACTCATGTTATTTCCAGACTTTTCTATTCCCCTTTCAAACCATCTGCAAAGATATTTTCAAAGCCTATTTTTTCCTAAGTGCACTTTTACTTTCAAAGTATCTACATCAAACACAGTCTTCATAAGCATTTTCAAATGCGTTCAGGCAGCATGAAAGAAGGAAAAAATCTCTTAAAAAATAAACCTCAAAAATCACCACATGCATCTCAGGTAGGTTGTTATTTTAAAAGGGGGAAAAGGACTAGAAGTTTCAGGCCTGCTTGAGTCTTCAGAGCAGATTCAAACAATAGGTTTGTTCCTTTTAAAAAACAGTAAGTGAAGAGAATAAAGAAAGTTTAGATGAAACTTGTTCATTAGTCCTAAAAAAAAAACAAGAATAGTCAGCAAACCAATTCATCATATTTTATGTGTCTTCATCTTGAATGGAGAGTGTTTTCCAGGCAAGCAACTGAATAACTTTCTCTGGATTTCCATCAGTTCCATCAGCTCTAGCTTACTCATCTCTTCAGGAAGAAATTGTGTGGTTTCAATAGTCTTCAGTTTATTTAGCCAAAGTAAATTCAGTGATTTTAGTAGATTTTTTATCTTTTCTGTTTTAATAGATTTAACATTTATATACCATTATATACTGTTAACATATGAAGTTCAAAAGTATGCAGGATATTTCTCTTCCTCTTATCTACTAGATTAGTGGATAAGAAAACTGTAAAATCAGTTGTGATATGAAAAGTTCTGTAAGTATATACAGTAGCATTTCAAATACAGGCATCTCTGCCTGAAAAATACTTGGACAAATTTGACAATGTTAATAAAGTTCATTTCTTACTCCATGTAGATATGCATCCAAACAGAAATTTTTCATTGAAAATAATAAAATGATGAAACAAGGTATAAACAATAAAGATTGAACAGTTTTTTGATTAAAAATAAACAAACAAACAAAGCAATAGGATTTCTGTCCTTTCTTTGTGAATTTTTGTCGTTCTGGTGCTGTATAATGAATCTTTCAATGTTTATAACAATTTGAGATTAAGAAGTTTGATAAAAGCTTATGTGAGGATTAAAGATAAAATGTAGTTTGCTGCCAGTCATGTTTCTTCTTTTTTCTTTTTCTTTTTTTTTAATCATTCACCATCTTACAATGGAACCAAAGTAAAGGTCTCCAAAGCTAGGGATCATACAAGTGCAAAAATTGCCTAGGGCTTATGGAATGATCAAGTTGTTATCATTTTGCAAGATTTTGAGATTTGTGCCGAGAAAGGGATTTTTTTTTTTTTCTGTAAAGTCAACCTTTATTAACCACTTTGTCAGAGGCAATTGATGATGTCCTACCAACAAATATAAGACTGGTTAAAAATGCTGTATTGTTCAGATGAACTTGTCCATTAGGCTTGAACATTTGGGGAAAGGAATATGAAAGGCCAAAGCACAGTAATTTGAAATATTCTTTTCTTCAGCATACATACTCATTCCCAAATGAGGTTTTAGTTAACTGTCCTGATGACAGAGTAGTATTGGTCATCAGTTTTTTATCCAAGCTTGGTATAGACCTGGCATGAGCTCCTAGAATAAACTCAATGGATAAAGCAAAAACAACAATTAATGGAAAAAAATCACAGAAAAAAGCCTTTCTTGAAAGTTACAGAAGAAAATTACGGAAAAGACATTTCTTAGCACCACTCCAGCTAGTGAGGACACATGCATTTCAGAAGTGTTTTGTAGATTCTCAGCCCTCTACCTGAGCTGGGGCTACATGAATTCACATTTCCCTATCATTTCAACAATATTAATGAGTAAAAGACTTCCCAATGAAGTCTCAATAGGTCTTTGATCCAGAGAAGATGACGTTTATGAGCCTTCAAGGTCCACACTTAGGTCTGCTTATCTCTCCGTACTCTTTTAAAACTACCATTAGCTCATTAAAATAAGCCCAAACAAAATTAATTTAAATATGTAAGTCAATTTTATGTAGAGATAAATGTAATAACAAGGAAATATTATTCATAAGGCAAAACAGTCAAGGCGATAGTGCATCTTAGTCTGACAGAGACTACAATGGAGAGTAATGGAGACTAAATCTTTCCACATTTACCAAGATGAGAGAGGAGAGAGGAGAGACTTCACTCTTAAAAACCATCAGAATCATTTCTTTGACTTTCCTGTTTGCAAAGGTGATGAAGCAGACTCCCAACTACTTGAGACATGAAGTGATTGAGTAGGTCCCAGGCCGAGCTGTAAATTTCTACACTTCAGGTGGTCTGATGATGCTGGGACAGACTATTACCTTCAGCTTTGGGTGCAGGTGGAATTTATTTAAATGTTTACTGAAAACTAGATCTTTTCTTTCCTAGCTTTTTTCCTTGGTGAAGGAAAAGTTTATGCTAGAAACTGATGTACCTGGTGTTAAGAGAGAAGTTTGGGTAGAAGACTAGAAGATGACTATCACTGTGAAGAATAACTGATGAAGAAGTAAATAAAAAATAGGTGCTAATGTGTTTGTCTTCCAATACTCCTGATGTGTGCACTTCCTCTTCCCATGTGTTGTCATGCCAGGCATGATGGCAGCATATATGTAGTTTGGCTTACTGCAGGAAAGAACGAGAAAGATTTTGCTAGAGGATATAAGGTTTTGGACTCCAATATGCCCATGGTAAAATTCACCTCTGTTGTTTTTCTCTTGTTTTGCTTAATATAAACCTGTACTACCTTTTGTTTGTGTTTAGCACATATTCCAGTCTAAGAGTTTCTTATTTTTTGTCTTAAACCCAAAATACTGTGCAGTAAATCTGGAGACTATACACCTCCTGTGGCAACAATTACCCTGCAAAAATAATAATTTTCACTAATCTGAATGATGTCTGATCCCAAAATGTTCTGAATTAGCAGTATTTCCCCATGACTGTTTATGTCTCACCAATTATCTCACATTTCTGCAGAGCATTTCAATTTAGATTTTAAATAATTTATTGCCTCCTTCTTGAAATAAATTTTAAAAGGCTTAGAAGTCATATCATTACAGGACATCCATATATTTTATATGTCTACCTTTTTTACTTTTCACAATGGCCTGACAAAATATTTAAGAATTACACCGTGGTACAAGAATAGTATTATGTATGCCTGAAACAGCATTGTTAGAAAGCACAATTATTGTCCTTGTATAACCTTTATAAATCTTTCTGTATCTGCAGAAAATGAAAACCCTAGACATGCTGCTGTATTTTTGATAACTTGCAAAATTTCTGCCTTCTTACACATAGAAAGTGCAGACAAGTCACAAGGCATGTTGGTATCTTAGAAGACAGCAGTGTACTTCATGTACACAATCTGTATCAGCTGGTAAGCAAGCTGACAAGTTTTTCACAGCTCAGGTATAATGTGATTTGAAATTCAGAAAATCTGTTCATGATTCAAAGCTCTGAGGCTACTTGCCCTGCCTCAGAATTATACTTGGTCTGTCTGTCCTGTTGTGGTCCTTTGAAATATTGCAAGCATTCATCAAAAGTCAATTGTGTGATTTAATCAGATTTCATAGAGAGTACATTTTAGGTGTAGAGGTTGTGAATTATCTTGCAAAATGCAAATGTTCAGTGTAATCTGATCACTATAAATGAGAAAACAGTAATGTGTTGACAGAATGTGTTGAAAAGTCAGTACAGTGGCTATCATAACTAAACGACGTAAGTAGTGATGAGATAAATTTCAAATGAAAAATACACTTGGTACAAAGTTAAAATGTACCACTGGAATGAATAGGAAAATGTTTACTGATTTCCATGCAGTCATAAATTTCATTTATGAATCAGTTATTTCTACAAGGCTATTTGCAAAATCACAGACCTAATTTTAAATAGGTAATTTTAAATAAAGTGCAGACTTACTTATTAATCAAGCCTACAGTAAGCTATTTGCTATCTCATTAGATAAGGATCTCAAATTCAGAATTAATTACTAATTAATTTGTTTGTAACAGAAAGACAGATAGAGATGCAGATTTTGGTCTTGGAATAAAAATCTAAAATGTTATCAACTGCCCAAGTACTCATATATATATATATGAGTAAAACTTTAATAGTACTTCATATTTGAAAATAGTCGTATCATGTACTGAAAAGGTTTTCAACTGACTTGTTTTCATGCTTAACCTTATTCATATCCTATCTGCCCTCTCTGTCCCAGCTCCCAAGATGTCATGTTCTCATTCTCTCTCTTTTAAAATCAAATACCTACAGCCTGCAGGAAAGGGAAGATACATTGAATGCATGAAAACATCTTGCAGTGTCTGGCACCACAGCTGTAAGAAAGAGTAATATGGGAGTAGTACCTAATTAATACAATCAAGGGGAACTGTGTGCAGATGCAGTATGATCAACAGAGACAGTGAGGCAGTGCTTTCCCATAAACCTGTCTGCAGCTTCTAAACAAGGTTGCATTTGCTCGGGAAAAGCAAAAGGCACTTTCCTGTTCCCTGTTCACTTTGTACTTCATTATGGGGTTGCTAGAGCTGACAGTTACAAAAAAAAATCTAGAAACAGCAAATAAATTATTTCTTCTTAACTTATTTGGGAGATTTTCTGAACAGTTCTGTCCATACAACTTCCAACAATAAAATAATAATAATAAACAAACTACTCTTTTAACTCAGCTGCAGATGGACAAAGATATCAAATCAAGGCAACAATTACAGTCAGAACCTACAATATATTTGCACTGGCATGACCAACACTGAGTTCAGAGGGCCATTCAGAATAAACAAGAATGCAAATATTTTGAGAGACAGAAGAACGAACTTGTAAAGATCCATGCCCAGGTTGTTTTAACACACACTGTATTATTCCTAGTTTACTTGAATTATGGATTTGATTTAATAATACTGCAGAAGCTGAAAATTCAAACCATACCTGGCTGTGCAAATAATGGAAATTGTTTCCTCTTCTGTATCCACTTCTAAAGAATATTCTTCCAAATTAATTATTGAAAAAACATGATTTCTTAAGATATCAAGAAGTGGTAGTTTGAATGAGATGTGAATTATTCTTCAATAACTTAAACTAAAAAAATAGCACATCAATTAAGAAAAAAAGAATGTGATTTTGTTACCTCTAGTGCTGCCGAGTGGCAAAGGATATGGGATGGCAACCATGTTCTGGAGAAGCTAATGACAGAATTCCGAGTCAGAGAACCACAGAACTGCTGCTGTTGGAAAGGCCTTTTGGTGATAACGTGGTACAATCTCCCCTGCTGGACCCCTGCAGGATCGCTTAGAGCAAGTTGCAGCTGGATTTTGAATGTCTCCAAGCAGGGAAACTCCAGTCTCTCTGGGCAACCCACCCTCAAAGTGAAATAATGTTTTCTTATGTTCAGTTGCAATTTTCTATGTTTCAGTTTGTGTCTGTTACTTCTTGTCCTGTCACTGGGCACCACTGAGAAAAGTCTCACTCTCCACTCTTTATACCCGTCCACCAGTCACTTGTAAACATTGATCAGATTCCACCTGATTCTCTTCTCCAGGTTAAATGGTCCCAGCTCTTTCACCTTCCCGTATGAAAGATGATCCAGTCCTGTAATCACTTTTGTCCGCGACTTTGCTGGATTCACCCCTGTTTCTCTATATCTTTCTTATACTGGAGAGCCTCAGACTGGATGCAGGCGTACTTCACCAGGGCTGAATACAGAGGAAGGATCCACTCAATCCACTGGCAGCACTTTTACTCATGCAGCTCATGGAGATGTTGGCCTGTTTTCTTTCTTTTTTTTTTTTTTTTTTTTTTTTAATCCCCAAAAGTGTACCTTAATAGCTTTTATTCATCTAATAATATTTTTCAATAATATTTTTTCAAAATAAAATCACTGCATTTCAGTAATTTGGTTTTGAAACCTACTTCCCTGTCTTCATACTAAAGCATACATAGCATTTGCGAAGATGCTTGGCAGACTTGAAAGCTACAAAAAATAAAAATGACTTATATTGTAACATCTTCTGAGATGGTTGATGCATCATTCATTTGATTTTCTCTAGTTTCTAGTACTAGTTTCTCTAGTACCATTTCAGTTTTCCAGTGAGGATCAGAAACAACCTTTGATGATTTGATGGTTGATGATTTAATGGCCAGTCATGCGATATAAGGCATTTGCAAACAGTCAGCTTAAGAATAATCAAAGTGTTTTAAGCATAGTTCTATAAGATCATTAACAGATATATTTTTAAAGAATTAACAAGTTTTAACATTTTTTGTTTGTTTGTTTAGTAAAAGAAAGACTAGTACAAAATACCAATAAATAAATTTTAGTGACACTTTCAGGATAAAACTGAAATATTATTCTAAATGTACTAAGTCCACAACATATGCTGATCTATTGATATTATCTACATAGAAGTTTATAAAGAATGTACTCCTTTTCAGCATCTGCTTGATTTAAGAAACTAAATCTTGAGAAATATGAACAGAAGCTATTTTTGTTATTGATTTACCTTATGGACTAGTCGGATACTTCGCCCAAAGCCTAAAATGCAGAGGAAGAAGTTGTCTAGAAAAATGGCATATATCTATTTTTCCCACCATGCTAGGACCAAAGGAGGGCTCCTCTTTTCTGCCCTGTCCCTTAAAACTTGTGGGATAGAGTGGCTATGTAGGACACATTCTGTTTCTCATTCAGCAGGTTAGAATTCTTTTCATTTATAACGGAGAAACTCTTTATTCAATCATAGAATCATAGAATGCCTAAGGTTGGAAGGGACCTCTAGAGGTCATCTAGTCCAACCCCCCTGCACACG